>VXBN01017351.1:123555-157272 GCA_013397395.1 Sinosuthora webbiana
CAGGAGCCCTTGATTTGGTTTCTTGTGTGCAAATGAAATGGGTACTGAGTGAGCTGCCAGCTCCTCTGATGGGCTTGGCAGCCTCCCCCTCCTGCCATTGTCTCTTCTGACCTCCTTTGTGGGTGTTTTGTGACATAGCCTACCGCTTAGATTTAGAAATAAAGAAATAGGCAAAGAATTTGAAAAAAATATTATTTTTCAAGGATGCAGTTCAGTTGTAGGATATTAAGAAAATTACTACCTATAACTCAAACTTTCTATTTATCCTTACAGTCTCAAGGTGTAATGATGCTGACAGTTACAAAAGCACAGTTGGAAAACAGAAAGTAAAGCGAAGATAAAATAGTACTTAAAAAAGAAAGTTACATCTGGTTTTGCACCTGTTTTGTTTGGGTTTGTTTTGTTTTTTTTTTCTCTCCTACTATTTCTGCTTTGCTCAGCTGATCTTAAAAGACTTATATTTTGAACACACTCTGAGCTGTGTTTTCCTGGGCTTGTCTTAGGTTTAGCTTCATCTTTCAGAAAGGTTCTGCCTGTTTCAATAGTACATAACAAGTGACAGATATGTGATGATAAGTAGCATTAGATGGGATAAGTATACATTCTGACTGTGGGTTTCAAGTGAAACCTCACTGGGACACAAAGAGTCTGGTTAGAGCCAAGTGTTTAATTTTTTTCTAGATCTCACAAGTCCTGGCACAAACACTAGGGACCTCAATTTCTTCTACTGCTTTTAGAATAAGAATAATACAGAGTTCAGTAACACAGTATGAATTTAGTAAATACAACACCAAAGGATATTTTGCTTCATCTTAATAAAGAAGCCAATGAACATATTATAAACATGCAAGGAGGGGAATCACACTTCACTGCCTTTGGTCTGAAGTTCCTTGGGATAAGGAAAGGAGAAACCATAATTGTTCTTTTCTAGCATAAGTTTGACCATTAGAAATGGCTATTTATTAAGATTACTAGATTTCTCTGTTATAACACCCTGTTCCTCAAGTGATCAACAACTCAGCAAGACAGCAACTTTAGACATTTCACAGCTTTTTTACCACCTGGACTTGCAGCATCTATAATTCTTTGAATACTGAGAATACAACTGTGGCTAAACCTAGCAATGTTTAAGCTACTGCTCTTTCAGTTTATTATCAGCTCTCTTTAAAAAATAATATCTATGTGAAAGCAGAGTATTAATGGAGTTTCAGCTTCTCTGTCTGTTCTAACAGGGCTCAAAATAGCTAATCACACAAATGCAGGATCTTACTCTCCAAGACTGTTAACAGAGTTCAATAATGACCATTAGAATTGTCTCTTAATGTGCATGCATGCCAGAGCACTGCTTGATTTCAAAGCAAAGGCCCAGTCAGAATGACTTTATCTTCTGAAAGGATCATCACACCTGGTTAGGCCCAATCTCTACTTATTCCTGCTCTGCTAATGTCTGCATGATCTACAACCTCTGAAATGTAGATTTTCACCTAATTACCAGATACCAAATGCTTGCTGCCTCTCACATTAGTGATGTGAGATTGTCACCCTGCAAGGAACATCAGTAAAACTGCATTAACTACCTGAAAACCTGTATCAGCCCTAAGTCGTTGCAGTCCTAAAGGAGTTATGTGCTCTGAGTTTGGCAGCACTGAAGTTCTTCTGACTGAAGCAGGCTCAATTATGGGTTCCCAGTGCTATGGGATGTGACCAAGACTGTTTTACTGCCTGTTTGTTTTAGGCAGAGATCTAAAAAACTATTAACTTGCTAGGGAAGAAGTCTTAATCTCCATCAATGATAAAGAACTTTTTCTTCTAACCTTCAAAAGGGATTACAAACAGCAACCATCCTGTACATCTTGCCCTCTATTGAATATCCCACAGGGTAAGAGATTACCTGTTAGAATTACATACGTATTACTAAAATTATTAAATACATAGATATATAGAGAGAAAACATAGATTACAGGACTCTGCAACACCATGATCAACCTTGGATCTGTCTTTGTGTCTTTCTAATTGTTCTCACACAACTTTATTGAGTAAAACAGAATGTATAGAATTGACTAAATGTGATAACTTGCTCCACACAAATCCAATAACCTAAATGGTCTTGCTGCTTTTCCCAGCTCCAGATCAAGCATTCCCTGTGAAATCCATTTGAAGGCATTTGTTTTGAGAGGAAATGCAAGGGTGTGAATAAACCCAGTTTACAGCCTGACAGCTATTTCTGTTGGTTTTAGAAAGTGTCTGAGGTTACCTACAACAAATGGTTTCTCAAAACTCTCAGCAAAAGGTTCACAGATGGTTTCCAAACTTTTTCAAATCTATTTATACTTCCAGTGCCCAGCTGGTGTGTGATGGATGTTCTACTTTTGTTTCACAGGAATTTTTGAGTCTCTGATTTGAAAATGTGCAAGTATTTGACTCTGTTTGTATACAGTCCTATCTGTACATGGCCTTTTAGACAGCTGCAATGACAGAACCAAACCAGGGAGTAACACATCAGAGAGACGGAGTACAACATCTAAAGAGTTTGTAAATTAAGTAAACATGGGACTGCACCTCATGTGTATTATCAGTTCACTTCCCATATGCTTTTTGGCTTAGCCATGCAGAGTTAGTATCTCAGAGCTCCATTAGACAGGAACAGCAGTTTTGTTCCAAAACTCTTCCAGTCAATTCCATCAATGCATCAGTTTAGCAAGTGCATTCCCTCTTTTCTGTGATATCACTGCCCTGTGTCTGTCTCTGCTGGCTTCTACAAGAAAGGAACATGATACGAAGAGTAAGAATTACAGTTTGCCTAGAGCAAGTTCTTCATAAATGTAAAAGAGGATCTGCTGTGGGTTACACGGAACAGAAAGATGAGCTCATTATTGTCAGAGACATCCTAAAGCTTCATCAGGGTTGAGATTTGGCTTTTTGGGGGGGGGTGAAATAAGATCCAAAGATGAGCATGACAACAGAGAAAAAAAAAACCCTGTCCAGATATAGGAATAGGGAGTCAAGTTTGTGACCCAGTCTAAACTCGTTGATTTGACCTTGAGAAATATCAGGTGGCACAAAGCCCAGGATATGCAAATGAGCATTGAAAATAAGCTCATTCTGAAATTAGTAGTTCTGTTAACAAGTATTTTTAAAAATATATATTTATTTTACACTAACCAGAAAGAAGTGTAAATGCATCTTGTGACACTGTATTGATTCTTGCTAATCAAAAAGAAACCTGTAACTAATCTGAAAAGGGGAGTATTTTAAAATAAATGTAGAAACATGCAATGTATATAATTTTGCACCTGGTTCCAGGTAACAATGGAATGAAGTGCTTATACCTTTTAAGGCTTAAATATGACTGCTAATGCTAAAAAAGAAGTTATAGGTAATTTTGTTATAAAATCATTCCCAAGCTACTTTCCAAAAAATTTTAACAAAATTTTAACAGAAAAATATACCAGTTACAAGGCAGCATATAATACAATTGGAAGTTCCTTGAGGTTATACATAACATGGATGCACAGCTTATGCAACTACCAGTGAATAAATAACTTCATGCTTGGATATGCTCATTTACACATGATCTTGGGAATGTTGGTGAACTTTCTGGAGCATTAATTGATTTCCGTTAAATGTGTCAAGGTACAATAAAGAGCAGTGAGGCTTATCTGAAATGTGACCCTAACTGCTTTTAATATTTTTGTGCTGTCAGTAACCTGCACCTGCATGTTAGCTATGCAGTGTGTGGGTCATGGTGAAAGACTTTATTTCAAAGTTGTTTCTCCAAATAATGTTTTGTGAGTATTTTTCCTAGTGCAGGTATATATTTTTAAAGCAGACTGCTAATAGCTTTTAGAGACTGACTAATAATTTTAGTTCTAAGTCAGAAATGCTGTTTGTGCTTCTTATTTTAAAAAATTGGAACTGAAATTCCAACATATTCTTCATTCTCCTCACCCTAGCACTTCTTCAACAGATGCCTATCAGAGAAGTATATTCAGTCTGGAACCTCATGTAGGTTTCTTCTTAAACAGAAGGGAAAGGAGACAAAATAGTTTGGGAAAGATCTCTATCAGTTTATAAGGAACAACACTGAAGAAAACTCAGTTCTTTATCTAATATATTTACATATAAGTTTCTAAGATGTATTACTTTGTGTTGAGTTTTCAGACCTAACTGTTAACAATTTTGGATGAATCACAGGAGTACCCAGATACCATCATATCAGCTCAGTACTTCATCAAATACTGACATATGAAAATGGGTCAGATTATCCACCCAGAAAAATCATTCTTTTCCTTGTATGTTTACTTCAACACTGTTATGTACTTATATGGAATTGTTATTTAATCATATTATTGCCAAACTGGCTATAACATAATTCACCTAGCACTGACCAACTACAGAGCAAAAATTAAACAAACATTTTGCTGTTGTTAATTTTTTTTTTTCTATGGGTCTGAGCTTCTGAAGCCAGCAGGTCACTTGGATTATATATACAATGTTGATAATTGCATTCCTTAAATCTACAAAATGCAACAAAGCGCACTATTTTCCAAAATAGCTTTAAAAACAATTACAATTACTGCCTGGACATTTTCAAACACAGCAGGCTATTGGCTTAGGCAGTGATGGAAATCCTAAAAAGAAGATAAATATTTTGAAATGCACTGTAAATCAAATTTGTGCACTGGACTAAGAATGGATTATCTGCCTCTAAACAGCAAAAGATGTTTTAGTTTGAGGGTTTTTTTCCATGCTTATTTACTAGAAATTATTTTAAATTGTGTCTGTGTGATTTATTTCTTTTTTTCCTCGAGATTTTTTAACAGTTGCTTTGTAATAAATGCTCTACCATAATTAATTCTACATACTTTATTCATTATATTTACTGATGCACGGGAATCCACTGTTTCTCAACTCTTTAATAAAAAGTATATTTTTCAGCTTAAAAATTGATTTGGAACAATGTTATGTTGGTCTCAAGCTGCTCTGCAAGTATTTATAGCAGATGTATCTACAGTCTCAACTGGGCAAATTTTGATGGTGTAATTAACAGAGGCCTTGATTAAGAATGAGACTTTGAGGAAGATAGTTACATTATGATCTACTATCTTCTAGATCATAGATAGTTATCTATGATCTACTAGCTATTANAATAATAATAATAATAATAAAGTCAGCCCAAATTGAAGCCAAAGGCACTGGTTTTGCATATGTCCACTCAAACCTGGTTATAAATTATCAGTTTTCTGACTTTTTTCCAGATTCATCTTTTCTGGTACAGCAAGACTCTTGCAGGACAAGGACAACACTGCCTGTGTACCTTCTGAGGAATCCTTCAGCAGGCCACAAGCTCAGGTTCACTGGGCATCTTCTTGAAATGAGTTATGAGTAAGATAGGATGATGCTAGATTGATGTTGATGGTTTACTAATTAGTACAGAGCTAGCATTGCAGTCTTCTCTTTCCTAGCAGGTCACAAAGAGAACGTGGGCAGTTTACCCTGGACTCTGAGAGTTTCCAGCTGGAAGACAATCCCTTGTAATGACCCAGAAGGATGCAGCATTTTGCTAAGTCAGGTCATTATTTTTATAAAATGGGAGTGAAAGCTTAAAGCTTTACAAAAGTTGCCTTCACTGAGGAAGATGCCTATCCTTTCTTAGAAGTGTAATGAGAATTTAGTTCTTAATCAGAATAGGGTATTATCCTGTTAGCCTGTGTAATATTATAATGAGTGAAAATATTTGTGTTTTCTACTGAAGGACTGTTCAGTTGCATAAATCTAACTGTTGTGTTTCCTACCTTTCTTCTTCCCCTTAGAAAGTGATTTTCTGGCTTTCTTCAGTATACAGAGCAGGAAAATATGAGACAAGCAAACCATGAGACTTAAAAAAGGTTAGTAAGAGAATGGTAACTCAGAAGTTTGACTTTGGTTTGGTGATTTATTTCTCATAGACAGATGCATGATTTTTTGTCTAAATCCTGGGTCAAGATTTTTGTGCTGTAGGGTGATCATTCATCTGTCCATCCCTTTCCAAATTTCTGTACATTTTATCCAGGTAAGAATGGTCCATACCTCCAAAACCAGTATGAACTGAATCAAAACAAAGGTAAACATATATTGTTAAATGACATACATGGTATAATAAGAAAAACACAAGCAAAATCAAGCTGAGACTTCACATGTAACCACAAGACTCCATTGCACAACTCTGGACACCCTATGCAAGGTCACTGCTTTTGTAATCAAGTTTCTCAAGCCACAGAGGAATGATCAAAATTTCAGTCCAAAGTTACCAAAACATGTTACTTCTCTCTTTTCTTTCTAAAGAAGGTTCAAGGTTCATTGTTTTGAAGGCTATAAGTGTCATACTCTTAACGAGCAACATACCTCTTGGCAGCCCTCCTCTGTCTTGATTACCAGCTGAGAGTCAACACACCCTGTAAGCATTTGTTCATCAGTTCAGCAGAATTACTCAGGACCCAGTGAGTATCTGGCATTCAAGAAAGCAGCTGTCTTTGTGGCAGGCAAATTTACAGACATGATTTTTGTGATTATTTGCAGTTTACTCATCTGCTAAATACAGCATGGCAAATTAAAACAGGTTATCCAAAGTGGTATAGAGTTCTGCTCACTGCTGCAACTCACTGAAAGACTGATAACTTCTTTTGCTAGTAGTGTATATATATAGCATTTCAGGTGTTCACCAAAGGGATTAAACTGACCAAGGGTCTCCCTGTCTCTGCAGGCTCTGCAAGGGCTCTCCACTCTTCACCCTGAAGACTGAGCTTCTGCATGGAACATCTCTCAGCTCAAGGCATTTCTGCAAGTTTCTTACACTCCACCTACCCACAGGGGCCATGTCCTCTCTCCTCTGTAGGGGTACCTCTCCCTCCGGCTGGGACCTGTGGACTTGACCTATTTACCCAACTCTTGCCCCAGGACCCCCTCACTGAGCTTTCCTCAGCTCCTCACACTCTGTCTCATGATCCCACTCTTTCCTCCTGCTCCCTGGCCCCTCCACAGCTTTCCCAAAGCAGCAGCCCCAGCACAGCTCCCCCAAAACTGCTGTCACCAGCCTTCTACCTCAGCTCAAGCCATCCTGTTCCCACACAGAGTGTTCTCCCCTGGGAGCTGTGGTGGCTGCTCACCCCTCGAGCTGAGGGGGCAGCTGTGGTGAGCTGGAGGCTGGGCAGGGGCTGCTGCTCAGCCTGGCACAAGCAGCTCCCCACACTTCCCTGAAGTGAAGCCAAACCATGCCGAGGTCTTGGCCTCCCCTCAGGTGCTCACGGAGGAGACCTGCAGCAGCTCAGAGCCCAGCAGCACCCCATGCCGACACGACTGATCAGGGCTTGCCAGCTGCCTTGGCAGAATTGCACATTCCAGCATTCCAGCCCCCATCCTGGCTGCAGCTCTGAGCAGCCACAAGCCACAGCTGAGCCCCAACAAAGGCCTGAGGAACACTTGCTGCTGTATACCAAGAGGTGGCTGCTGGCCAAATCTCAAAGATGCTCTGGAACCCTGTCCCCAGCATGAAAGCCAGGGGGTAGAGAGGCCACATTCTACAGGAAACAATTTTATGCAGTGTTGGTCCAAGGCACCTGTGATACCTGATGCCATATTCATCCACTGAGTCTTTCATGAGCATCTGCCCACACTGCAGATGAGCAGGCAGAAAGCCTGTGGTGCCAGAAACCTGTTTTGGTCAAAATGGGGGGGGGAAAAGGCCACATGGCATTTTTCCAGCTAGAGGAGAAAGGGAGTGAGAGGATACATCCACAGCCATGAGACCAAGGCCTCAAACCCATCATTCTTAGTCTTTCTCTCATTAAAATTTGTGATCATCATAACTGCAAGAAGTGGGAAAAAAACAGCATAGCAAATCTGCAAATTTGGGGGGGGATGCTTTACAGAAAGGTGTTTGTCTTAGTGCTTGAGACCTTTCCTAGATGGATTAGGATAACAGAGTTTAAAAAACCCCAAACCCTCCATGGAAATAGAATTCATGTCATTTGTCTTCGGCTTTACAAACATTTTACAGTGCAGTGAGCAATCAGTGTTGAGCCAGCTTCTTAAACCTCACTGAAAATCAAACTGGAATATTCTTCCCTTGTGTTTTCATTTTGAAGCTAGTATAAAATGCAGTTTAATTTCTTTTCCTGTTTTAATTAAATAGGCTGTTCTGCACTTCATTTCACAAGAACTCTGAGCAAAATATTGTTAATTGATACGTGTAATTATAGCCATCGTACCTTCCCTCCTCCCTTGAAAATCAGTTACAAGCCCTATCCTTGACAAAATGCTTTTGAAGAATAATACATCTGAAGTCAAATGTTATTGCTAATTGACAGGATAGTTTCAACAATGTAACTTTATCTTAGGTAAATAAACTTCTAAGGAAACTTTGAGCCAGAAAGGCCAAATGAGATGTTTGAGATTCCTTTTTGCTGCAGAAGTTCTTGTTTTGATAGTGCATTTCAATACAAAGGCTACATGTGAAAGAGAATCTGAGACCAAAAGAGAGGCTCGGTTCCTCCTGTTTGTATTCACTCCTAACTTATTATTTTTCATAAGAGGAAAAAAAATACCTTGAGGGGGCCTCTAATTACTGCAGTAGAAAAAAAATATATTATTTTTACTTGGAATACTATTTGAAAAAGAATCAATGTATTTCTAGATTTTTTTTCTTGAAATTCTTATTTAGATTTTATATTTGTTTTTACACTTCAATAAATAATTCACAAAACCAGCCTAAAATGAGCATTTTTAACAAATAACTGTTTTAAATTACAGATGTGAGAACTCTCAATACCATTCACAATAAAATATCTGATCAAAGACAGCAGTACTGTACACCAAATATGAGATGCACAGTTGTGTTAAAGCAGTGAGAAGGAGGAGAAACAGCCACCAGGGGGGAGGAGGTGATGGAGGGAAGAGACATCCTGTACCAGTGTGTGGATTCTGAGGAGTGGAGTCTGAGAAATGAAAGAGAGTGTCCTGGAAATGGACTGTAAACTTTTCAGCCACACATTGTCATTCACGCACAAGGTCCTGCCTCAATTTCTGGTCAGTGTTCAAAGATGTTAGAAGACAGTGATTCTACTGAGCACACTGCACTTCTGTAAATTTATTTGGTAATAAAACATAGTTGACCTCAGAACAAATGTGACAATAATAACTTAAAAAGCATTCTCAACTGAAGTTTGTCTTCTGAAATCCCTAGAGCAGGTCTGGGTCTTTTCACAGAGATATAATCGGAAGATATTCCCACATGTCCAGAACTGTTACCTCACAGTTAATTTGGAGATGAAGTGTTACCAGAAACATTACTCAGCATTGCTTCTAAGGGAAGGTAGATTCTACACAGAAGACTGATCTTCATTGCAAAAGATAAATCATATTGCAAGATGGGGTTTTCAAACTATGTGAGTGATAATTTTGTTGTGTTATAAACACTGCAAGAGTGTGCACATTTGTAGACTTTGATGTCAAGGTGGGACTGGGGAGAAGAATAAACAAGTACTTTTCTTGATGCAGATGAAGAAATTCAGTTTCCAAAATCCACTCATTCGTTATCAGCCAGGCCAAATCTTATCTCTCTGTGTGGTCATAGCAACTGAAGCCTGGAGCACTCACTGGCTGACTTCATTTCTAGCTTCCAAAACACTTCCTTTTCTATCTCAAGCTGTGATCTGAAAAATTTATTTCAAGCAGGATTACTGAAGAAGTGAGATTATTTATTTACTGATCTTTATAGATCTTCTCTGAAAAGGCCTTCCTGTCTGTAGAAATTTAATCTTCCAATCCTTAATGCAGAAATACATATGTCCTTTCCAGGGCAGACTTCAATAATTTTCTGACTGGCAGCTATATGACCTCTGAACATAAACTTTGTCCTGTAGCCTGTCCAGCTCAATGAAAATGTCAGTTCCATGCAGAAACAGAAGAAAACAAATTACATGTGGTGCTTAGGTGGTATGCCTGTTTAAGGGATGCAGTATCCTTAAATGTACACCACCCCACATTTTGAGTGGTTCATTTTCCTAAACTGGACATGAACTTCAACTTTAGCTGGGCCAAATACACTTGGGAAATGACCAATTCACTAGTTCTGTAATGAACCTTGTTCTGTGGCTGACAGAGCCCTTATAAATGTGTTTGGGATTTCATCCTGATTACTGCATGGAAATGCTCTTACACCATTCCGTCTAGAATGAAGATTGGAGGGACCACACAGAAGCAGTCACCCATCCCTTCCACCTAATTGTTGTTTGTGGTGAGGGGAAAAGAGCCAGACAGGGTGTCACTTCTTGCAGAATGACAGCCTCAGCTTAGTAATGGCCTTCTACAAGGCTCTTGGATTGATGACTGACTGCCTCCAGATGAGGTCCACAGGACTCATCCAAAGTCCATTGCAGTAAGCCTCCTCTGAGGAGGATCCAGAAGAGTCCCAGGTCTTAGTTCCGAGTAACAATAAAAAAATAATAAAGAAGTCAGGAGAACAACCAAAGCCTGTTCAGAATTCTACAGAGGATATGTAAAAATGCTTCTTGTACATCAGAGAGCTTCAGATAAGAGAAAAGCGAGTATATTCAAGAAGGAACAGTTTTGGGGTATAGAAAGGGAAGTCAGGGAAAGGAAAAGCCAGTATCTCATGTGAAAATGGTGTTCATTTCCACAAGAAATAAACTGAAAAAGTGTAGCAGAGAATTATAATAGTAGGATTGGCTCCAGAATTACATTCTAGTTTAAAAAAATGCACTTTAAAAAGACTGGAGGGAATTTTTGTGTCAGGAGTTCTACAATCATCATGGGTTATGTCAGGTTTAAGGTAGCAGGAGAAAAGGAGGGAGAAACACATCTGTTTCAGTGCTCTCAGTCTGGCATTATAACACCAAACACAACCACTCCAGCAGGAAAAAACCAACACTACAAACTGAACAATAATGGGAAATCTATCAGATTATAATTTACAGTGTGAATGTATGGGAGGAAAGTCAACAGCTTTACAACGACAGAGAAAACTGTCACTAAACTGTGTTACTAAGACTACTATAACTTCTGGTCTGAAGGGCAATAAAATTTAGTGATCAAGCACAGATAGAGATACCCATATTTTTAAAACAAGGGATTGGTTTTTGAATCCTTATTTGTAAATAGAATAACAAAGAATAACCAAAATTAATAAATACCTCATCAATATATTTAAGGTTCTCATTTTTAATTCAGAAATAAGAAATATTTCATAGGACTTGATCAGATATTTCCATAGCAAATTATTTATACTGTGCCAGGTAAGAAAGGAAGCACTTCTTGGCAAGTTACCCAAGCACCAAGTCTACTGAAATGACTTTCTTCTTTATATTTAAAAACACCATGGCTTCAGATAAACTTCAGATAAAACCTTAAAAGCTCAATGCAAGAAGGACATTTTATTGTTATTATTGACTGGCTGTTAATGAAATAATTTCAAGAAGTACAGAATATTTTTTGCTGCCATTAATTTCATTCTTGATCTACATTACTTCTTAGGCTAAAATATTACTTAATAATGTCCATGACCATATTCTTGATTTTTCCTTTTTGTTATTTCCTTTTTTTGCTCATATATGACAAAAATTGCTGCTGCCCACGACAGGATTCTAACATAACATAGATGTTACTTCAAAGAAGACACCTCATATATTTTTCTTGATGCATTGGATGAAGCAAACTTTAATCATACAGAATTCTAGTAACTGAAAGTCAGGGAAGAGACAACTGTACCATGGGTATCAATCTTAAAAGCTGCACTTTTATTTTACTAAATTATCTATGTTAAAAACAAATCTGTGCCTGGTGTGGAATTTCACTGTATCAAGTGTTACAATATCTTTGTTTTCATTACAAGCAGGAGAATGCATGTAGAACAAGTGTTAAGAAACATGACAATAAATTAGAATATAATTTACAAAAGCAAAAATAATAATAATAAAGTAACAGTGTACCACATTAATACTGAGTATAAAATAATAAGCAACTAATCACAATAATACAAAGGTAATTTCAGTCTGTATTATTAAGGATATCTATGTGACATTCACTCCTTTATAAAGTTCCTAACGAAATGGACTATTTTGGATGTATACACCTTGAAGGATTAATCTTAGATTTTTATTTCTGTTTTGATCTTTATCAGCTGATAGTATTGCTCAGCGGAAGTACTGGCACCAGGTTTCTGCATCTGGTATTGTACTATTTGATTCTAGGTCTGTCATATTTATAGCCTGCACAAAGACTCCTTGTGTCACTATTTAGGAATATAACACTATTTAGCTTAGATTATATAGATGGCTACAGTGTAGCAGCAGCAATGAACTGTGCTGTTGAAACCAATGATTTTTCCTTGAATTAGGTTTCATATTTCAGTCTTAGTCTGTAGTGTTGCTTTAGTTTGTAAATCCATATACATTCTGTGTTTTGTTCCCTTTAACAATACAATTCAACATTGCCCAAGGCAGTTCTTTAAATTCCAACCTCAGTGCTGTTATATTGCAGAGTAAACATCAGAATCCCCGGTGTTCTAGCACCAGTAAGAGAGCAAAATGTGTCTTTGGAAACATTCCTTACAATTTTCATGTCCTAAGTGAGGTAAAAAAAAGAGGTTTCTTTTCAATACAGAGAAAACCCTTTTCTCATTAGCTGAAATGACACATTAGCTGATAAACAAAATCATGCCCTGGAGAAAACCGGACCTTGATACAAAGAGGCCTCTTACTCAGGGAATGTTGTAACAACCCCTTACCCTTTCATCATACTTCTGATCTAACCAGGGCATGTTAGCACCAAGGTGTTCTGTCAAAAGGATACAGGAAGTCAATTCAGTTAACAGACAAGGACTACATACTGCCCTTAATCTCTATGTGCAACTCCCCAAAATTGGGATGTTTTTATCTACTGGTGTCAGTTTTAACAGGAGTTGTTTACACGGTGATGAGAGCAACAGATAACAAGCATATGTGAATACATGCAAGCCAACTGAAAATTAATTCCACTGGTCACAAGCGTACAGAAGTAGAAATACTGGCAAGAGGTAGCAGATGACAGGAATTTGATGGTCGTGAGTACAGACATGGGGCTGCACAAAACCCCTTGAGAGATTGTCAATATGTTGGGGGGGATTTCATAGTATAAGTCCTCTTAACAGTATCTATTGTTCCATGTTAATTCACATTAGTAAGTAGTGTGCAACATATTTGGTTTGCTATTGGTAAAATACATTGGTACACTTCAATTTCATCTTTTGAAATTATTTTTCACTGAAAATATTACATTTTTTAAAAAAGTGCTATTTGAGTTAGAATTTGTAACACATTATTGTTCACATAATTTTAACTGCTTTACAACAAAGGAATCATAGTTGGACACACAATCACATTCATGAAGTACCTGTTGCAAAATGCAAATGTTCAAGTACAATATATTATTATAAAGAAATACCTACTCCCCATCTCCTTGTTGAGTCTGTTACTGAAAAGTGAAGGGGAAGAGGAGTATGACAATTTTTTTAATGTTATATTCCTGATTGTGACTCGCCTAAGAAGTTTGGTTTCACTTTTAAAAAGGCAAAGTATTTGGTGAATATTAAAAATAGGGTAATATGAATAAGTGGAGCATGGCAGCCAATAGTTAAGGCATCTAGCTTCTAATTTACAGGCATGACTTTGTTCCAGTCTCATGCTGAAAGCTGCCCCTTGCTTTAAATATGGTCCAGCTTTAAATAGATACCTGGCCATTTAGGTGAAGGTGGCCAGAATTCACTACAGCCACCCCTCTTCCAGTGTGCCTTACTCCTGGCAGCCCAACAGGCTCTTGGCTTGAGCACACTTTTGGCTTCTCATTGGAACAGAACCTAGATACTTCCATGAGTCATTTACTCTTTGGTTGCAATCCTTGCCACTCAGATGCAGTCTCCTGAACAGAACATTCACATATTCCTTCTCATTAACAATACCTCTGCTATGGTATCAAAGGAGGGAACATCTGGAATCCATTTTAACTTTCAGCTTTGCAAAGGATTGTTGCTATTACACAGTAGGCTTATCTTTTGCATTCAAATTCCTCAGTTTTGGAGAATCAAAGCTAACACGTAAACCAAATTTAAAAGCCCACAAAGTTTTTTCTTCTTTGTGGCTGGTGTTGTAAACAAAAGTGAGCTGGTGTCAAAGTGTAAGGCCTAAACAACCTTTTTGGTAGTAGTGAAGGAACTGGAAATCCAGTCTTCACCACTGCCTCCCCCATGATACTGAAATATGCTCCTTTCGGTGGAAATCTGTTTCACTAGCACAATGGTAAGATGGCTATAAACCTGCAATGAAGACTTCATTTTGTTTCATAGCACACTTGTATTTCATGCACCAGTGCAAAAAGTGTTGCACCTCTTAAAACTAAGTCCCTCATGGTTGTTCTATTTAGTATAGCTTTATATATGGCTCACAGCAGTGTTCAGGAAATACGGATTACTCCAAAGGGAAATAGGTGGAATGAAGGAAAAATACTTCTTTCTCTAAAAAACTTTTGCTCCTTAAATAACATTTCCAAGCTCATTTTATAATTTAAATTGTGGTGCTGTGTCAAGATATAAAATAGTTAAGATTTTTAAGTGATGACTTAACCTTTTTTTTTGATTCTTCTTTACTTCCATAGTAGACCAACTCATAAGAACTACATTTTAAACAAAGTTTTAAATAGAAATGGATTCAGTGTCATTGCTAAGTCCATAATAAAACTTATTTTAATGGTCCAAGGATGTAAACAGACTATTGGATTTAGTCAAAAGAACACAAATGTTCCACAGTAAGCTATTCTATATATGTTGTGTGATTCTTTCAAATTTGGGATCCCCTCAATACTGTGTCCAGCACTTTGGATTAATAAATCCCACTTCACAGAAGTTAAAATAATATTGAAATCCTGTCAGCTGGGGCTGACCAGTGGTTATGTTTTCCACAGGGTAATGCATTTGCAAGGACGTCAATCTCATTCCACTGTGTGGCTCTCTTCGATGGACACTCTTCCACAATGATAATTACAAGGCACATTCTTCTGCTTCCTGTGGGTCAGTGTCCTTGGCAGGTCTTGCAGCACATCTGTCTGAAGTATGCTCGACTGCAGAACTTGAACTTCAGCACCAGTGGGCAATATGCCACTTTGTTCACATCTTTGCACTCTAAAAATTAAGAACATTAAAGAGAAAAAAAAAACAAGAAATATAAATTAGACCACAAAGAAAATTTGATGTTTAACATGCTTCTCTATCCATCTATCTTGTTTTCTTTGTAACTACACTTTCTAGTACAGTCAAGGGCATACAATAGTGCAAGTTTAAAAAGCCATAAAAATGTTTTCAGGGCTTTCAGACATTTAGAAGTGCGCAGTCTTTGCCTTGGAAGAATTATCATTTATAGGGTAAATTATCATTTTACACAGATAGAAAATGTAAGTACTTTTTTTTTCTCCATTACTTTTAACTTCCTTCTCAGGAGTTATTTTATTCATCCATGAGAGGTTATTATTTCCGTGATTCACACTATTTGATACCACGCCCATGCATTTGTAAGAATCCCTAAAACAGAATGAACAGCTAACAGGGATGGAGAAAATTACACAAGTGCTATGAACAATGGTACCAACAGGGTGACTTCAGTGACCAAACTAAATGGTGGATTGTACTTTAGGCTTGGTTCCACACAATTTATTCTCTGCTAGAAGGAAAGCCATTTTTATGCCTGTAATAGATTTAAAAGCTTTTTTTCAAAGTTGTGTTTTCCCTATATGCTGGGCCTACTGCCTTGGCTGCCCTGTTGTGCTGGCAGGTAGCTTTCCCAGGAAGGGAGAACAGAGCTCAACTCCACGGAGGAAGGTTTCACTCTTCTGCATCCCACACAGGTTGCATATAAAGTGACTTTGTGGGTACATTACAGGAGCTGGAATATGCTGTAGTTCTCATCTGGCCCATTTTTTGCACCTGTAGAAAGAAGGTGGGAATGGGGAATGGAATAGTTTTGTCCCTGCTCAGTTCTTATCCTCATGGAGCTGGAGAAAGAGCTACATCTGAGCATTCAGTAACACACTCGGGTTCTACAGCTCTTCAGTCTCCATATAATCTCCTAGTACATTATTCTTGTCCTGGGGAGGGTGTTAAAGATAGTGGATTAACACTTGCAAGCATACTGTAGTAGGAAATTAAACACAGATGAGAAACTTTAGTATTTGAACCTAGGAAAGCTTTAATGAGCATGAACTTCCAGGTCTGTACTGACCAGTATTTGTGATAATGGCAACATGCATGCTTTTAGCTAAGAAAGGAAATTATTTAGACTTTCATTTCATTAACACAGATATAGCATTTTCACTGCAATTCTTTCACTCCACCTACTCCATCATGTTTTACCTACTGCTTTTCTAATTTTTTAATTCTTAATGGAAACATATTTGAGTGACAGGAGGAAAGACATTGTGGGTAGCTGGTTGAAACAGATATTTCTGTACCAGCAACCACACATGGTCACTGTATTTGATTAACTTTCAAAAACTCTTCACAAAAGAGGTCAAGTCTCTTCCAGAAATATTTCAGGTCCTCATGTTTGTGAAGACTGGGCATATAGGAGAGACAGATGGTGAATTATAAATGAAGTGAAAAATAAAAAAGGTTCACTTGATTGAAAGAAGACATAAAAAGTTCACTCAATCCCAAAAATAACCCTCAAACACACTGTGTTTAGTTAAATACAAGTAAAGCCACTAACTGCATTTTTGCTAAAAGTAGGATTTCAAATGATCCTTTTTTATGTTTCTTTTAAGTTATTCTTCCTCTTGAGTAAAACTGGACCCTGTTCAGTTGATGCCATTTGGACAGCAATGAGAGAATATTCTGGAGGTTCCCCACAACTTCTGTTTTAAAAATCACTTTTGAAATAGATATGGTAGCTGATGAAGTGGCCCACTCTTCATGGGACTATGGTTGAATGGAGAAGGTTTAGCAGAGTTTCTTTTCTTTCTAGTAACAATGTTAGTAAGTTTCAGTAAGCTACATGTACAAGGGCTGCCTTGCTGAACTTTGTGGCTAGATCAGGCAGTATTATGGTATTAATTATTGTTTTATATTTAAAAAAAAATCACAAAAGGTCACTGTGCCTCCAGCTAAAGAAATTGCAAAGATGTATCACATAAAATACAAGAAAAACTGAAATTACATAAAAATAGACAAAACAGTTTTTCAGGTAAACTTTCAGATGGGCTTTACCAGACTAGATTCAGCAGAGATATATGTATTTAAGAGAATAGAATAATTCTGAATATATTTCAAATAGTGTGGTAGATGATGCCTGTAGTTCACTTTCAGCAGAAAACGCAGTATTACCCTTATCAGTGGCAGCCCATCAAAACCACATCTAGAGTATTTTAAATCACCTATGAAAAGTTTGAAAACCCCACAGCACATGTAAAGTATTACAAGATTCAATGTAACTTTCTTTTAGTATTTCTGTATCCCCAAAATTTTGACTCGTTTTATGCAAACAACCCATATTTTCCCAAAGAAAGAATTTCCAAGCTTTACCAACATGATCATTATACTGCAAGTATGTTGGCAGCTATGCTCTGCTACATACACACACTCCCAAGTGGACAAACCCTCTCACTGGGAGACCTGACTCCTTCCTTGAAACCCAAAGACT
The DNA here is from genome assembly GCA_013397395.1 of Sinosuthora webbiana. Classification (NCBI taxonomy): domain Eukaryota; kingdom Metazoa; phylum Chordata; class Aves; order Passeriformes; family Sylviidae; genus Sinosuthora; species Sinosuthora webbiana. Next base: position 141,270 of record VXBN01017351.1, read on the forward strand.
GACAGTCAGATCACATCCCACTGTACCTGCAGAGTGACAGAAGTGAGCACAGCATGCCCCACTCACAAATACATTCACGACGAAATATCATAGCTCCAAAACTTCTCCCAGAAAATACTACTTTTCCAAAATAGTTGTGCTCTTCAGGATTAACTAGCTCCAGGATGGTGAAAAGCCTCTCTGTTTAAAGGCTGACACTTAACTGAACTAAGAGATGTCAGTTCCTCTTGTCTCAGAGGACTTTTTTAAAGCAGAAAATGTGTCAAACATGCACATTACTCTGCAAATCCTTCTCATATTCACTCTTTAAGAGCAGCTGTAAAAGTTTGATAAATTAGAATATATATATATAAGAAAGACTTGTACAAGTACTGAAAAAAATACCTTGAAGATACCATTTTTGGCTAATTTTGGGATAGGGCAACCTTAGTCTTCCACAGATTGCTGCAAAATTCTACTGCATGGATCTAAGCATTTTAAACTGTCAAATGAATTTTGAGATAAATACCTCCAGTGTGGGACATAAACAAAAATGAGATGCTAAGTGGCAATGTGTTGGGAACCGTACCCTTCAGAAGATACTGTGCTATATCTTTCTCTCTTTGATTCTTCCTATCTGTCCTAATGAGTCTGGACAGCTGTCAGTGAGGAGCTGGCTTGCACCTGGTTCCCTCAGAGTGCAGGCCAAAGAACTGACAACCATCTGGAATACAGTGTAAGTGTTTTTCTCCATTTTCTACCTGTGGATCCCCAAAATTTTCCAGTGGAGGTGTGTGTCCCTAGAAACACAATTACCCACAGACTCACTGTACGTAGCTAGCCTGCACAGTTCTACTGTAGAGAAGTTCAGGCCACCCAGTGTACAGGGATCACACAAAGAAAACCCCTGACTGCATTCTTCTATAAGAGATTAGCATATTTTCTGATAATATTGAATAATTACTAGTGTAATTACTATAAATAACAATATGACCTTGTCATCTGGAAATTAAGAGGAGACTGGGACTGAATCATGTCCACTTATAAGAAATTTATTACCTTCCTTACTTTGGACTGAAGTCAACATCTGTGTTTGGAAATAAAATATCATGTAGCCTATGAGATTTAAAAGGCAGAAGTTTCCTAGGTTGACAATTATCACTTAAAGATTTCTTGACAGCACTAAACAGAAATAATGTAAATTAAAACAACCAAGAAAAATTCTGGTATTATGACATTTTCAAATGACAGCATTAGATGATAAGCCTCTACTTAAAATTAAAACTTTTTAAAAAGTTGTAAATTACAGTGCTCCTACATTGAACCATCAGTGTATTTCTGGGACAATTTTAGTACGCCCCCATTTCATCACAGACATCTCTATTTCCCAGACTTTTATAGCAACTTTGAATCTATGGCTTGGAAATTGATGGACAGAGTAGGTATTGAGTGACCACCAAATCTGGGTAGGCTGCAGGACACACTTGCCTTTAAAAAAATTTAAATCAGAGCATTTGTTCCGCATAAGTAGGACATTAAACTCCAGTGTAGTAGGAGATCCTGTGTAAAAAATACTCAACGATATACTGCAGAGATTTGTTATGTTAAAAGCAGCTGTGCTAGTGACATTGTGGTCAAGTACTCAAAATTAAAGGAATATAAAAATGTAGGGAATAGGTATTTTAGAAGTGGTTTACTATTGCTGCTATTGCTGTGTAATCTCTTGATAGTTTGGAGAATTTTCTATTCCGTTTCCCCTTCCATACAAAATGAACTGTACTTATCTCATGAGCAATTATTCTGAGTTGTATAATCAATGAGGAAACATATTTTTACTGCCTAGCACTCCAAGTCTACATGAAGCCAGCATTTCCCAATAATTTGGCCTAGACCATTAAAAAGTTCAGATGTGAAGTCTTTAATAAATGTGAATAAGCTTATTTTCACAATATTATCTCATATATTCTCTACCAAAAATATGTTATGATGAAGTTAGTTAATAGTTTAATTAAACTGTACTGTGTAATGCAAAAAATACTATAATTATTTTGAACAGGTATGGTAAATAAAAAAAAATTACGAATTAGTTAGAAGAAGCTGCAAGTATGTCAAAGTAAAAGGACAGACTTGCTCTTACAAGAACTGTGTAGCATGAAATCTATGGTCCCAGTCTTCCAATGAACATGGAATTTACTACTTTTTGCCACTCTTGTGTTTAACACTGATTAGGCAGGTAGAAGGCCAGTGGAAGAAAAGTGTATCATGCTCCCCCTGCTATTATGAACATTTCCATTGAACCAATGAAGATATTAAAAAAATCAATGACAAAAACAATAGTATTTTGCCCACAACTTACGCTACATATTTCAAGGGTATTTTTTTTTAACAAACAACATGTATTTAGGTTTTCATTGACTTTACCACTGAGCTACAATGACTAATTGGAAAATGATTTTTAAAAAGCCATTCACAGCCTGAGAGATGATGTCATATAGACTTTTACCAGTGCAGTAATGCTGACTATGTAATTTTACTGTTTTCAGAATAAATTATATTAAGATGGCAGACTTACCCTCTGTGTTGGAAATGGGAGTACTGTCACATTTACTTTCACACTGCTGCATTGATGGAGGTCTGAGAGTTTCTGGACACTCACTGGATGCTTGTCCAGTATATGAAAGGCACTGTACTGTTCTCATCTGTTGCCCAAGACCACACTGTGCAGAACACTAAAGGAGAAAAAAAAATTAAAACCCTGCATCCAATTTTTAAATATAAAATAAAGCAACAGGAAGCAATCAGAAACACTTCACATCCAGAAACTTTAAAGAAGACAGGCATCTGAAGATATTTGATTAATAGAGAAAAGAATTATCATAAAATATTCCACAATTTTTCACAATACCTGTGAGTACTTGTCTATCAAAGAAAAGAAAATGCAATGCAATATTGACTCCCTGAATGGCTCAGATTTGAGATATAAGAATATCATTTACTCTATTTCATTTATCATACTGACACTTTAAAACAAAGAAGAAAATAATGAAGAGAACAAGAATTCAAATCTGCTACAGGACTTTTTTAAAGGGAAAATTAAACATCTTTCAAACAAATAGACTTTGCTGTTTCAAAATATTTTTAATTTCTTTAACTAAATAGTTACAATTTTAGTACAATATTTGTTAAATATAAAAGTGGGTCTGACAAACCACCATGAAAAAAGTCAACAAGACTGTAATATGCAAATGATTTTCCACTGGTTAATTAAACTAAAATGTCTCATTTTCATTAGAGGAAAATTGCTCAGCAAACAGAAAATTATTCATTCATTTAATGAATAATTAAAGCAGACCATTGAAAACTAATGAGATGCAAGAACATAAAGAAAGAAGGAAACTTAGGAAATCATATTTAGAAGCACTGAATAATGGCAGCATCATCCAACCTGTCCTGGAGTAATTTAGCTCCCTGTATGGTAACTCAATGTATCTTATGTAAAAAATTATAATGATCTCAAAGCGTGTTTTTTTCAGAGACAGATATATATACAGATGTGCTACTACAATGCGAATTGGCTTTATATTTCCATCATGTTTCTCAAGGAAGTTAAGCATATTTTAAAAATAGTACACCCTACAACACTGTTGTGTCTCAAAATACTCTTTAAAAATGTAAGGATTTTTTTTATTTTAAATTGCATGTAGGAACTCAACCAGTAAAAACTAGGTTGTTCTCATCATCAGACAACCATCATAAAGGATCACATTTCAATCTGACACAAAAGGGGAGAATCACTGACAGAAAAGGGGAGAATAATTTTCTTTCCCTCAGCCACAGGAACCATCTCTTATCTATCTCCAGGGGCATCTTAGTCTAAGAGGTGCTAATGTGGGTGACTAACAGCAATAAAGACTTGGAAGAACAATCTCACCTGTCCCCAGTCTCCAGCAACCCAGCGAGGAGGAGGACATCGCCCTAAACTACAGCGGATGCGCACTGGCGGCTTGTTTTCATCCTGGCATTGTGCGGCTGGAAAGGTTTTTAAAAGATCGCTGCTTTTGCACAGAACAATTCGGTGCTTGAATCCCGGGCCACACTTTGGTGTGCACTGAAAAAAAAAAAAATAGTTTATGCAAATAAATAATTAAAATATCAGTAAAACACCAATAAAACTCTCAGAAATGCTATTTGAAAGCTGGGCAATATATTTATGATCTTACAATTCGACTATAACCACAATACAGTAATAATAATTTTAAAATGTTTAAAAACACAAACAAGCTGACTAAAATTTTTTATTATGTACAAGCTTTTCTAAATTTTAGATTTCCTTTGATGTTTAAATTTAGACAACAGTGTTACTATTTATGTCAGGTTTAAGAAAAACACCGCTGCAAAGTAGAAACGTCTGCCACATGTAACACTATAAATATTATTTGGGAAACAACTTTATGTGGAACTGGAGCAATATTCAAGAAATCAAATACGAAAGGTTTTCCACACATCCAAAACAACTCACTATATTACTGGGGAAAAAAGAAACCCCCCTAAGATTAATTTTCAAAAAAATTGCTTGAGTAATGCAAACTTAATTGTTTTATGCCTAATCCTGAAGCATCTTTCAGTAATTTATAGAAATTTTAAAGCAGTTCCATGGTATTATGTACGGATATATCCTATGAATATGTACAACTTTATATCTACATATACCCAAAACAAGAAGAACATCTCCAGAGGGAGGCATCTAAACTAGTCCATGTAGAATGAATAGCTTTATTCCAAATTTTATTTCCACTTGGATTTAGGATCTTAAACTGGGCTGCAAAAAGATGAGTCTTGCATTTGGAGTTTATAATCCAGAATGCAAAATAGATATATAACCACTTTCCTTAAAATGTAACCTCTTCTTTTCTACCCTATTCATTCTTTTTCTACTGAGGTGCAGCCTCTTTATCTACAGTAGTTCAGTATTTAGAATTTTGATATGGAATAAACAGTTTCAAATGTTCTTATACTGAAGGGACTTTAACACCAAATCTTGTGCACACTGCCCACTAGAAAACTAGATGAAGGAGAGAAGAGAAGACCTCTGGTAGAACTACACAAATAATACTAATGATAATTAGCAACCAAAACCCAATGACAGTTAATATGTGAGGTCTTCAATGTCTTGATCATGACTGATCATTTGGGGTCCAAATTCCAAGGAGTGTAATGAGTACTTTCTCCCATGTATTTCATGCAAAATGCATGACTTTTTAAGTCGGAAGTAGAAGTATGTGCCCCTTCCCAGCCGAGTGCTTAAAAATCACATCAGTCTGTCAAAACAACTAGAAAAGTGACAATGCTGAAAGGACTGTGTCAAAATATCAAAACCCAATGGGCCTGTGGGGTTTCATAATCTACAGAGTATGTTAGCAAACAATCAAGACCCTAAGGACTAAACTGAGTTTAGGAGCATCTTCCTTCAAGGACTACTTGAAGACACAATCTTTAATCCATGTGTAAGATGTCATCTGAAAATGAACTTCTCACAGCTACTGGTACTGGAAGAAAACAACACTCCCTTCTGTGGAGTTAGAGCAAAAATTATATTAAAATGGACTACACTGGATCCCAGAAATGGAAGTGAAAGAAGGAAATAGGTTGCCTTCAATAATATTGAATCACTAAAAATAAAAAACACCAGAAAAATTTAACAAAAAGACTGTACGTTTCCAAACAAAATGAAAAGAAAATATCCAGATAAACCAAATGAAGACAAAATATCTTCCATTACTAAATGCTTCTAGAATTTCTGACTGCCTCTATGGAAATTATGACAGCAAATTTTCTGTGCTTGTCTGATAAGGCTCTTCCCAAGAAATCCTTAGAATATTTTTCTGTGTGTTTTTTGTGTTTTGTTTTGTTTTGTTTTGTTTTTAACTATCCTGAAAAATATAAAAGGAATGTGATTTAGAGTGGGTAGATTAATTCTGTCAAAACTCAACTTCTGCAAAGTGTGAAAAACCTTATGGCATTACCTAAGAATGAGTACATTCCAGTGGGAAGAATATCCTTAGTTTTCATTTCAATTTGACAAAACCACAGTTACATTTTCCTAACAGTTTCATTTAACCAGTATGTTTACAAAATGTTTTTATTTCTTTGACCAAAAAGATACATAATTTGTTAATAATCACTGAAAATTTTGAGAATGTGTAATTATATTGATTGTCAACAAGTGTATCAGCAGATTAAACAGTTCTATAATTGTTTTATTTGTATTATGTATTGTTTTGAGTATGAAAAAGAAACCTCATAATTCGCATTCCAGAGAAAATTAGCAAGGTTTGCCATTGGTTTCAATGGGAGGAGTATTCAGCTCTTCATTTTTTAAGTTCCCTCATGTTTTCCTTTTCATGTTTCTGTCAGAAATTCATATAAACACACATATAAAAATGTTTACATTTAAAATACTATAGAGATTTTAATACATTCTATTTCTGAAAACCATCAACAGAAAGGAAAAGTAACTTTTCTCATTATATTAAAATGGCATCATCAGTGAAGACAGTCTGCCAAGCTACACAAATAAAATTCATCCTAGAAAGAAGCCTGGTACTTTTTCATAATCCTGATTAATTATCATAACCAGAAGTTTAGCAGAGTTTGAATCTTTAAATTAGAGTGACTTTGCTCAAAATCATTACATGATCTTGCTGCATAAAAGCCTGGACATGATAACAGAGTGTAAAATTACTTTAGGTAACCAGTATGTGTCACAATGGGACATGAAATAAAAATGCTTGACTCCAGTCAGAAGGCAGTAGAAATCAGAAGGCTTTATTTACAATTCATTCAGCCCTTTTATAACACGTTGTGCTAAAAAGGCACATTATTGGTCCTTAGGACTGACACCTCTCCCATTGGCTCAGTAACTGAAACAGCAAACAACACTTGTTATGGGAAAGGAATATTGCTTACACAAGGTTGTTTTGGGAAAAAGAAAACTTGAAAAGTTTCCCTTGAGAAGAGCTAGCTCTTCTCAAGGTCAGAAAATATTGAGTCCACAAGTATGTGACACCTGTGGGAGAGAAGGAGCTAGTTTAGGGTATAGTGACACACTGTAGGTTATGGGCATTTTCATAAGAGGCAGGAAACAAAACAATTGGGCACAGGCGAAACCTCCTCTGGGAAATTTTCTTATTAATCCTTACTTAGCAAGTCCTGACAGAAAATGTACTAAAATACAGTGGTCCTGCCTCCACTATTAGCAATGAGCTAACACAGCGAAATTTCCTTACCTCTGACCAATCCAGAGCAACCCACTGTGGGGGGCAGGACTGATTGTTGCAGGGCTCTTTTTCAACAGGCCTGTGTGTTAAACAGTTGGCAGCATCCAGCGTCTCCTCCTCAGAAGGGCCAATCTTCCTGATGCACAGAACTGTCCGTGAACGCATTCCTCCATCACAGGTCTTACTGCACTCCGACCAATCTCCTATAAACCATCTGGATGGAAAGTGTTAGGAGACTCAGTTAAGACATTTCAGAATCAGGTATTGATAACTGCACAAACCAAGAATGCAAATAGTTTAAATCACTAAACATAAGTAATTTTTAACAACACAAATGTTCGTGATCAAATAAAGTAGAAATTTATGGGTCTTTTTACTATATATTTTAATATATGCCTCACTGCAATCATATCTTCCAGTAATAACACTACTTTGTATTGTTCTAGAGCAGCAATTTCCATTCTAGGCTATAGTAGCTAGAAAGAAGTGTTTGAGCCTGAAAAAACTGAAGCTATTTATGTAGATTTGTATTGGACTTGCCTGAAAAAATTTCTGTGAAAGTGGTTTGTAACTGGAAATGTTTGGGAACATTGCTCTAAGTTTACATTACAAGTCAAAAGCCAAGATGTTCACCTCTTTTGTATCATTACAATAAAATAATTTGATCTTAGAATTGGGTTTTCTGAGAGTTAATTCTCATCTGATTACAAAACATTTGCAAACTTTTTAATAAAAGGCCACACTGAAATGTAAAATATTCTCATTTTTTAACGTGAAGCAAACACTAGTAAGACATGAATTCATCACATAAAAAACAATCATCTCAACAAACTCTTTTAAAATTTAAAAAATTGTATGATAGGTGATAGAGGGAACTTCTGAGTGTTCCTGCATACATAGTGGAAACCAAGAATTGTAAATAATATTAGATTGCTTCATGCTGCTGCAGAGATTAAAGCAGCTATTAATCTGGCTGTAATGTTACACATTTCTACTTATGAATGGTTAATGCAGCTCAGTTAAATAGAAATATCTCATAATATTGACAAGCACATTTTGTCTTCAGTATTTAATACGTTGATTAGGCACACGCCTGAGTCATCCTTGCAAAGGATGAAACTGAAGTCTAGTATGCTATCACATGTTGCCAACATGCCACAAATGCCAGGCATGTCAGTCACTGTGGATGTTTCTGGAGGAATGCCTGGAGCTGCCTCCTAAGATCTGTCACTTTCTCAAGCTGCTGTAAAAAAAAAAAAAAAAGGGCTGGTATCCTCTTTTGTGTTACATTATATGTAATGTATCCTAACAGGAAACTAGATCAATACAGAGATGGAAACAATTATGCTGTATTCTGTCTTTCTGAGCAAAAGGAAATTAACTTGCGATTCTTCATCAAAAATGCTTATGCTTTTACTACAATAAGGAGAATCTGAAGCTCTTCAGAGCTCTCAGGAGGCTGCAGTGTTAATTTTTAATTGGTACTATGATTTCCTCAAGTGAATTTGCTCTCAGGTACCTTTAATATTTATACTGTATGATAAGACAGCACTATTCATAGTTCATAGAACTGTATAAGCATTTTCTTGAAATCAGAAATGTAGGAGTTACTTATTATAATAACAAACAAAGTATTGAAAACAAACATAGTCTTCTGCTGTTCAAAGACATGGAGTATAATGTAACCAGCATTCAGTTAGAAAGAGTATAATTTTCATTGCTTTTTGGATACACCATGAGAAGAGTAGAATTGTGCTAATTAAAAAGATTCAGCCAGTCCATGTAAACATTAAGTCTTACTGCATGATAAAACTTTCTGCCAAAACAGTCAAACTTCTTCGGATAATTATCTTTTATTTGAACAGCCTTCTACTGACTACTTGCAGAATCAGGAATTTAGAACCTTTTCTTAGTTTGGCACTTTGTATTCACTCTGTGGGGAACATCAGAACAGAGGCACACATCGGTTGAACTGCTCTGACATGTTGAGGTAGATGCTAATTAATACACTCTACGCATTTTCTGAATTTTGACATCTCGATTTTCACCATGGTCATCAATGCTCCTGTTGTACTGGATGGGGAATCCAAAAGCTTCCCACTTTGTAGACTGGATTTTTTTGGTTTGTGGGGGTTTTTTAAGTAGTGTCAGTGAAGAAAAATCAAAACAAAAGACTAAATCAAACAAAACAACAACAACAACAACAACAACAACAACAACAACAACAAAACACCAAAATTTAACCAGTGTGAAATAACTTTGTCAACATTGCTTTTTAAAATGCTAATTTGCTCATAGCTAAGCCACACAGAGGAAGGGATTGGAATGTGTTTGGCAAAAAGGAACTGATCAAACATGACCACTCTTCATGTTCTGCTCTCAGGTACATGGTTGGCGCACTTTGAGCCATGCCAGTGTTTTCCAAACAAGGAAAAATGCATATCCTTCCAGGATAAACATACATTTACGCATAGACTGTGGGACAATGATTTTGACCTAATTTAGACCAGCCTGTGACACAGCTCGTTCACACTCAAAGGTAGCAGCAGTGCAATGGTTTCACTTGGCATTATTCCAAATGAGTGTGTTGCATGACACAGTGGGATGAAGTGTAAGAGACATTGCTCGGCCGTTCTGCAACCAGGCACCACACCAGGCAAGCAGCTAATACTCTGGGAAGAGACTGACTTCAGTTGGAAGCTCATTGACCTGCAGGGATTTTAATGCACACAATAATCTTGTCTAATTCCTCCCAATGTCCCTCATGCTAAAATTTAGCAGTTTCTAAGAGACGTTTACAGGCGACCACAATATGTGCATTTAATCAGAATTAATGATTTTCATACCCAGTTGGAATACAGCTACAGATTAGCACCAAAGTCAAACTAACCAGAGCATTGGAATCATTAAACTGTTCTATCTGTTCCACCTTTTCCACAAGTTTTATTTGTCTCAAAACCTAAGAAAAGCTGTTGTTCACATGCTGATATTACTTTCTAGTACAAAATATCACAGCGGTATCTAAACAGGTTTTGTAGTAAGATTAAGCTACGCTATATGTCCTTGCCAAACTTCATTTTTGATCGAATGAGGTGCTGGGGTTTTTTAATTATCAATATATAGCAGACAGCTATCTTTAAAAATTAATCTGAACAGAATCTAAGCACCTAATCCTAAAGCACACAGCATTACTGTACAACACTAAATATGCTGGAGAAAAAGTTTGACAAAACTATTATCAGGAAATGGTTTGGTTTGAGAAGTTTCTATGTTTGCCACTTCTCATGTGAACACTTCAACACAAATGTTAATATAACATACTTTAAGATATGGCAAATGTTTCAGAAGAATTATTAATAACTAGAGTAAAGTTAAGTCTCACCTCAACATTCTTTTATCATTGCTGCCTTAAGAATGGTCCCCAGTTCTACTCTGTGCATGCTCACTGTATATGACACTGAGATCCTAAGAAACTGTTTTGCTAGTATCTTTTTAAACATCACTGTTGTTCAAAGATCACTATTGTTCCTCAGTCAAGTCAGATCTCCTCAATGCATCATTCAGAGCTGATTTTAGAGGAACAAGAAACTAAAAACCAAACCCAAATACCCTTTCTGATAAGACAGGACATGAATACTAGATTACTAGATGAGAATTTTGTATACATTTGGTTAACAGGATTTATTATAGGTTATGAAGACTTTCCTTTCTATGCAAAACAGATGTCCATCTTAAGTGATTAATGACTTACTCAGGTGGGCAAGGCTCAGTGTTGCAGGCTCTTTGGTTTTCTGGAGGCTTACTGTCAGGGTCACAGTAATTGTTTTGTACAATGGAGCTGTCATCCAGCCTTTTACACACCACCTCTTGTTTCTGGACACCTTGGGATGAAATGAAAGACCATTAATTAATCATTCTTGCTCTTCTACTTTTTGAGTTTAGTTGTATTTCACCTATTGATTATTTATTCTACCATCCCACTTTACTTGGCCAAAGTCTACAGCAGTGAGAATTTAAATTGACTGAATGCCCCCTAGCCACAATAATTTTAAAATTTTCCTTCAATTTTAGGCTACCTCACTCAGAGAGTAATTTAAGGTTCTGTTGTTCTCTGAAACAAAGGGAATATATTTATAGATTTACTAGAAGTTTGTTTTTATTTATATATTGCACAAAATCCATTCTCTGTCTGCCATCCTCTCCTAGTAAAGACACTTAAATTTTCAGAGGAAACATCACCAAATAAAATGCAGTTACACTTCAATGTAGAATTGTTTAAGTGCTCTGGTTTGAAACAAAACAGAAATACTGAGAAACAGCATTTTCATATATTATCCTACAAATTTTTTTCAATAAAATAATAGAACTATAATTCATTCTGAAAGAGGCAGTTTGTCTCTGTGAATACTCATTTTGCCTGGCACTTCCAGCTCCTCATTCATTGTTAACCATCAACAGGGTAATTTAAAATTGATCCTTATTCCCAAAACATGATATATCACTACCAAGGCAACATTATAAGGTAGTTTAAGGGCAAATTTTCTGTTTGGTTTTTTTTTGTTTGTCTTTTAAGCAGTAAAGAACTCTAAGAACTCATTACTAATACGATGACAGTGTATTGTTGCACATTGCCTTCCTCCTTTCTTAAAATCATGCTGTAAGATGTTTGCTAGCATTAAAAAATGTATATTTGCAATTCACATGCAGTCTTTATTGAACATGTGTAGTTATAAAACTGAACTAATGGGATTATTTGCATTATAAAAGCTTCAAAAATTCTGTACCTTTCTTCAAAAGAGAAGCACTTAAATTCCAAAATGTGAAATGCATTCAAGTAAATGGAGATTAAAACCTCCCAGCTTCAAATATCTGCCAACTTTACCTTACAGCTATCTCTTCATTTTAAGTCATGCATAGAGTAATAGAATGATTTGGTTGGAAGGAACCTTAAATATCACAGAGTTCCAGAATTTTGGCTGTGGGCAGAGATCCTTCCACTAGTCCAGGCTGCCCAGAGCTCCATCCAACCTGGCCTTGAACACTTCCAGGACTGGGGCTTCCATAACTTCACAGGGCAACCAGTCCCAGTAGCCTCACCAACCTCACAGTAAAGAATTCTTTCCTAGTATCTAATCTAAACCTGCTTTCTTTCAGTTTGAAGTCATTCCCACTTGCCCTGTCAGTACATGCTCTCAAAAAAAGTCTCTCTCCATCTATTTTGTAGGCTCCCTTTGGATGCCAGATGCCTGCAATTAGGTCACACCTAAGCCGACTCTTTTCCAGGCTGAACAAACCCAATTCTCTCAGCCTTTCCTTGTAGGAGGAAATAATACCCTCCTTTGGCGCTTGAAAAATAAGTGAAAGATCTAAATATATGAGAAGCTGTGACAAGATTCACTTTGAATTTTATAATCAATGCAAAAATGGCCAACAGATGACAATAATTTGAATTAGACCTGACAACCTAAGTAGGAATATTTCTAGCAATTTTCTGGTCACGTTTCACCACGATAAGAAATAGTATTTAACAGCTCTAGACAAACAGCAACGCTAGTAACATGGCACTGCTAGCTGATACACAATTCATGTGCATCTTCAAATATATTTGGTTAAATATAATTTATACATACTTTAGAATTCAGCATTCTAATAATGGATGCGGTTCTCACAAATGTACTTATTGGATAGCATTGATATTAATGTTGTATTTTTACTGAATTTCCTACTGGCGTCAGAAACATTTCCTTCTAGAATTTGGCTAAAAATTGACACTCTTAACAAATTAATTTTTGAGGAATTTTGTAATAAGAAAATATTCTAAAGTTCTATGATTGCAAAGTATTACTGTCCTCAGCTTTAAAAAAAAATTTCAAGTGTGCTATTTACTGAATGTTGTTCAGGTAGCATATCACCTGTAAAACAGTACTCACCCTATTCCCTTACAATGAAGAATCTTTAATTGATGCCAGGAGATACAATAATCCATTTTTTAAATTCTGCAGCATCGTTTCACACAGTACATAAACTTTACATAATTGCTGTCTAATTATAATGTTATGTATTAAAACAAACCTCAGAGAGGAAAAATCTGATAATAACTTTTAAGACAAGAAAAAAGAAATGGAAAAAGCCAGAAGTGCTGTTTTTATCCAGACAATAGCTACAACTTGGTTATGCCCTCTATTGAAAAATTATTTTTTAAATTATGAACTCTTCCCAGAGTATATCATCTCTTTTAAAAGTAATCTAAAAAGCACATATAAACATGTTCATTTAAACTCTGGGGGGAACAATTACAAGCAGTTAGACAAAAACACTCTGCCTTCAAATCTACAGATTTTTAGTTTATAATAAAAGACATAAAATGTCCTCATCACTGGTCAATGCAATCCTAATAGAAAACAAAACTCCAGTGGTTTAGTGACCATAATCTCCAGGGAACTGAAATGCTTTGCTGATTTCAATTCACAAATAGTCTGCATGACTTTCAGCAGCCAAATTTTAAATTACATAGAGTACATTTTTTTCTTGAATTAAAATTGCAGGCATTTAAATGCTGTATCTATTTTTAAAAGCAAGCCCAAAAATTGTGGCTTGTGATTGCAACAGTTAATTATAAAGATGCCAGTACCAATACATAGTGAATCTTGCATCACTAAAACTAGTGCATGCTGGTTAACCCAGACATACTTTCTGAGCTCACTCATCAGATCACAAGATGTTCATCTCTGAGCCAAACTTATATTTTCTTTGATGAGGAAAAGTATATTTTATTTGCCTAAAGATAGTTTTATAATGCATCTGAGGGCATGAAAGAAAAACATAGTAGGCATCACTCTACATGGGTTATGAACCGCAAAGAAAAGTGAACAATAATCAATTTACGTATTATTGTAATAGTATGCTGACTATTTTATAAAAAAAAACATGAATATCTAAGACATTTTATCTGGAGATGAAATCTAATAGAATGAATGAAAGACTAACCAATTCTTAGGACTACTGGCAAATTCCAGATAATAAATGCTGTCATTTGCTGCCATAATTAAGCATGAAAGAAATTAAAAAGGGAGGAGGCATTTATTTGAGTTCTTTTTAAAGGTATAAAATATAAAAAACATTAAGAAGGACTTACTTCCTTTGCTAGATTTTTTTAAACAATACCACCAGAACTGCCATATTAATAATATTTGTGGATCTGAACAGAGAAACATACTTGCTCTTGGAAAGTTACAAGATATAAGGAAAGACACGCCTGAAAGTAAATAAAGTATAATTGTGTGAACTACAAGTGATATAACTGCCCTTTCCTGTCGCTTTCCAAAATTCATTGTATTCTTTCAGTTCCTATTTCTACATATCTTATTTTTCATTTTCTCTGTGTTTCTCATTAAATAATATTCAGGTCCTTAAAGAAAATCTCCTCTTGTTGCCATCAATTTTTTTTGTGATTTCCCTGTGTTCTGTCCTTTCCCACTCCTCTCTCTATAGATAACTTTCCAGTATTCTCTGGCGTTGCTTCCATTTAGTCTTGTCCAAGTTTGCCACTGGCTATAAGGATCTACCAATATGAGATAGTAATGAATGTATTATCCTTCAACCTTGCTTTTCTCTGAAAATGCTTGCCCTCAGAAGAGAAGAGTTATTAGTGTACTTTCAGGAAAAAAGGGAATTATTATGAAGAATACATGTAGATCAGCTTTACATAACATTCCCTAAAAAAAAGAACTATAAATACCATATATAGATAAATATAAATTGGTACTGTAAATTTGTATTGTAAAGGAAAATTTTTCAATACAGACAATAAAGGTTCTATAGCTCTTCAAAAGAAGAGCTGAAATTCTGGATCCCCAAGCCTAAGGAAAATACTGATATTAAAAATAAATGAACTTATATTCTAATCCTGCATGTGAGCATTGGAATCCTGGATAAATAAGAGCTGTCTGTCATCAGACAAGCTTTTTTAACTGTCTGGTGGATCTTAAGAACCTCTGTTTAGGGAAAAAAAAATTGAAAATATCATCTCAGACTTTGGAGACTTGATTTCTTCTTGATTTGCTGTACAGTAAGCATCAAGGTCAGTGGCAGAAAAACTATATGTACTTTTCTCCTTTAACATAAGTAATTATGACTACAAAATACACACTTTACAATCTCTCATAGAATGGGTCAGGTTGGAAGGGACCACAATGGGTCATCTGGCCCAAACTCTCTGGTCAAGCAGAGCCATCCTGGAGCACACAGCACAGGACTCTGTCCAGACACTTCTTGAATATCGGCAGTGAGGGAGAATCAAAACCTCTCTGGGCAACCTGTTCCAGTGCACGGTCACCCACACAATAAAGTTCTTCCTCATGTCAGGTGGAATTTCCTGTGCATCAGTTTATGCCTCTTGTTCCATTGCCTCTTGTTCCATTCTTTGGCACCACTGAGAAGAGCCTGGATCCATCCTTTTGGCAGCATCCTCCAGAAGCTCCATGAATCTCTTGTCCTGAAGAGCCCAGAACTGGACACAGCACTCCAGGTGAGGCCTCGTCAGGACTGAGTAGGGGGCAGGATCCCCTGCTGGGAACGCTCTTCCTAATGTCCCCAGGATCCCACTGGCCTTCTTGGCCACCAGGACATGCTGTTGGCTCATGGACAGCTTGTTGTTCACCAGGACCCCCAGGTCCTTCTCCTCAGAGCTGCTCCCCAGCAGGGCAGCTCCAGGCTGTGCTGGTGCCTGGGGTTTTGTTCCTCCCCAC
>VXBN01017351.1:157409-193028 GCA_013397395.1 Sinosuthora webbiana
GGTTGTTCTTCCCCAGGAGCAGGACCCTGCATTTGCCTTTGCTGAATTTCAGATGGTTCTTTGTCCATCTCTCCAACCTGTAGAGGTCCTTCTGAAGGGCTGCACAGAACCCACGGGTATCAACCACTCCTCACAGCTCTGTGTTCTCAATGAACTGGCTGAGGAGGCATCTGCCCTTCAAGTCATTGACAAATAAGTTAAATAAAACTGGGCCCAGTATTGAACTTTGGGTGACACCACCAGTACCAGGCCTCTAACTAGACCCTCTGCCAAAGATTATGACCCTCTGGGATCAGCCATCCACCTCACTGGCTGTTCATCCAGTCCACACCTCCTGAGTTTGCCTATGAGAATGTTGTGAAAGGGTGTTGAAAGCTTTGCTGAAGCTGAGGCAGACAATACCCACTGCTGTCCCCTTATGCATACAGGCATCTGTTTCATTGCAGAAGGCAATCAAACACCTGATTACCTTTAGTGAACCCATGCTGACTATTCCTACTCACCTTGTCTTCCATATGGACAGAGATGGCCTCCAAAATCAGGTGAAAGGTGATCATGAGCAGCCTTGTTATGGTGTGCACAAGCTCCCTCATCACTAGTGGATCCATTCCATCAGGGCCCATGGACTTAAGAATGTCTATCTAGTTGTTTCAGACCAAATCCTCCTTCACTAAGGAAATGTCTTCTTTCCAACATTCCTTCAGCCTGGTTTCCTCAGTCAGGCACCCCTGAAGCCTGGTCTTGGCAGTGAAGACTGATGCAAAGGCACTCAGTGACTCTGCTCTCTCATCTATCTCTCTTACCAGGGTCCTGCCTCCATTTAATACATTTAATAAGGAGCCTACATTATCTTTTTTTTTTTCTTCTTTCTTTTGTTACTAATGTATTTGAAAAGACCCTTTTTATTATGCTTGACATCCTCAGCTAAGTTTAAGTCTAGTTGGGCACTGGCCTTTATAGTCTCATTTGCATTTACCCTGACCACCTCTCTATAGTCACTCCAGGTGGCCTGACCCTGCTTCCATCTCCTGTGTATTTCCTGCTTATACTTGAGTAATGGAGTAGCCTTCATTCATCCATCCAGAGAGTTCTCTTGCCCCATTGGCTCAATTTCTTTCTCACCGTGATGCATCATTCCTGAATCTGATGTATCCTTGAGTATCAATCCACCCTTCCAGACCCCTCTTCCCTGCAGGGGCTGTTCCCATGGGATTCTTCCAAAAAGATCCCTAAGGAGGCTAAATTTAGCTCTCCTAAAGTTCATGGTTATAATCTTTCTTGCTGTCCCACTACATCTTACTTCAATATAGAACTCTACAACCTCATGGTAACTACAGTCCAGGCTGTCTCTCATATAAGGTTTTCTTCCACCTTTTAGAGGCAGTCTTGTTTCATGAACTCTTAACTCCAAAATCATTCTATTGAGAATATAGGGGCACAGGAGGTATAAGGTCTACTGTAAAAGTCCATTGATTTCAGGTGCCTGGATGAGTTTTCACATGAGATGAAATTCCTTGAATGTTTCAGAGGTCAGAAATTCCAGAGGGCTACACATACAATAATGAACTCATAATTAGCAAGTGAGAGTGTAATGTATGCTTTCAGTTGCTCAATAGCATGTGAAAGACACAGAGGAGGCAGGAATGGAATCCAGAGCTCTGGCATTGTACTGAACTGTCATAAACAGGAAACCTTTCTGCTCCTTCCTACAATTCCACTTACTGTGATCTTCCTATTCTTCAAAGTCAAGACAGGACCCAGAAGAGAGGTCCTGTTTGAAAAGTTAAAGTGTTTCATTGCTCTGATGTGACTTCTCAGCACAGCAGAGATGAACATAATATAGAAGTCCAGTTGAAAAGACAGCATATTACTATTCAGTCAAAGATTGTAGGTTTCTCCCAGCTTGCTCTCAGCTTATTCCTTGACTGCTCTAGTCACCCTTCTCCAAGATAATGCATACTAGCAGGTCTAGGAAGAGCTGAATGCAGTGGATTGCTCTCAAAACACTATGCAGAAGAAAGAGCACAAAAAATCAGACACTTCTGCAACATACAATACTCCATAACCATTTAAAGATTGCACCACCACAATGTCTTTATGCCCTGCTTCATGACACTCAACACTTTGGTTACTAGATTTGGTTACAATTCACTTTGGTTACCAGATCAAGTAATACACATGTTTTGAGAGTCACTAAGCAATGAGGAAATGCTTAAGTCACTAAGTCATTCAGTAATGCAGATACAGATAAACTGATTTAGAAAGAACTGAACTTAAGCAGTGTTGAGTGGACATGAGGTAACGTATTAAAATGGTCCCTAGTCAATTAGGCTCTATTCAATAGAATATTTATATTAGCTAAATTTTCCAGGTAAAGTCTCTGTCTCTTCAACCTTTGTCTCCCTTTGCTTTTTTTCTGACTCAACTCCTCTTTAGAACTGTGTCTTCTTTTGGCATACAGTGAAAGGTGTTTCATAAGCTGAGGGAAATAGCAGGTTCTCTTGGGAAAAAGCAGATATATTTTTATCATGAATTATGATTAAAATTCATAATAAATTATGAATTAACATGAATTACAGCTACAATGAGGTGTACGTTTATGAGTACACTGCTGAGTGAAAATAAGTGACCACAATATATCCTTTTATTAAGCTGAAAGAGAGAAGAGAAAATGCCTGGTTTGGCCACCATAAGCTACCAAAGAAAATCTCTCCTCCACCTTCTCTGAGTTTAAGTTAATAAATATATGCCACTTTTTACAGATTCACTTAATCTTCCCTTGAAATCTAATTAATTACATCCAAGCTTTTTAATCTCAACAAGTGCTTACTCCTTCAGAGCCCATTTTTTTTTTTTCCACTGTATTTTGTAAAATGGCAATGACCCTCATGACAGAATATCCATAGCTAAAACCTAAATCAGTGGCAGTCTTCCCAGGACTTCAAATAGATCATTAATTCATCACCATCACAAAAAATAGGATCTGACAATGACTTTAAGGTTCTTATAATTGGAACTTACTTTCTCTATGAGCTAGGTACTTCTCTTCTTTATACTTCTCCTTCCAAATGCTTTTTTCACTGACACACTTACCGTTACTAAAATTGTATTTAAAAATCAATCTGTTGCCCAGGAATCCAACAAATGAGTAACAAAAATATTGGAGAAAGTTGGCATCCTCCTCTATCTTGTTTCAAGACTTTCTCTAGTGGCACAGAAAATAATCTATGCTATTCTTTGTGTATTATGTATGGCTAGGCTGTATTTAAACTGCAAACTAGTGCCAACCACAGCAGCTTTCAGCGGAAAGGTGAGTCATGATGAATACCTCCCATAGACAGAAAAAACAAGAAAGCAACAAGTATTTGGTTCAAAGGTTCTTTAAAAAAATATGGTGTCTTCTTCTTGATAAGGACTGTCCACAGTGCCGTAGAAACTGAAATTCCGAGATGCATTTAAATCTTCTGGAACAGAGGTATGTTGGGGAGATGATTCATTCAGTCTCCAGAGAGAAGAAAGATACTGTTCACACAGCACTTCTACTCACCAGGTCTTGCAGCAGCAATGGTGTTGGCTTTGAAGGAAGCCAACTGTCCTGCTCTCCCAGCCAGAGGTAAAGAATTGCATTGGTGGCCACTAGAGGGAGGATTAGGAATACAGTAAGTTGTTGGCAAAAGCCACCCATGATGAACCGCATGGGACAACCTACAAATCCCCTGCTGCTGCCCAAGGGCAGCAATTCTCAGATACTGCTATGGGCTGGTAAGTAAAATCCAATTGTTATCATCTTCTACAGAGGAGCTGCCAGTTTGCATCCTAAACTTTGGTGGCTGGAGGGTAGGATGGCTGACTAGGATTGTGTGAAGCACACCTACAAACACACAAAGACACATCTCTTTATTTACAGATGCCTGTTTCGCTTTCTTGCTTTTATTCTCCTTACTTAAAACTTCTGATGTCCTTTATCAACAAAGCTTCTGGGAAAAACAAACATACCAGCTTCAAGAGAGTCTCAGAAGTATCAGCAGAGAGAGACACTGTGCCAAGATACACTGTATTTAACAAAAAGATCTGAACATATTAAAGGTACTTGAAAACAACAAAATCCACTGTGATTATAAAATAAACGTTCATTAAGATCTGAGGCATACCTGAAAGAAATGTTTTCAATTAGTCACCTAGATAATCATACAGTGAAGTGCAACTTGCAATTCAGTTTACCCTGTAGCTTGACTCTCTACTGTCTTACCTCCTGCACAAGTGGCAGAACATTCTGACCAAGGCAGATGATTCCATGCAAAGCCAACCTCATTGTCTCCACTGCCAGTGCGAGAGATCGGAACATTGAATTTATATTTTATCCCCAAATTCTGTTCCTGCAGCAGAATCTGTAGTTCAAAACAACTGGTTATACCATTAAAGCAGGCAAGCAGAGGGCAAATACAGTGGCGTTTATTCTAGGCATGTGTTATGTTCTGCTGAACAGGAAGAAGGCAAGAAAGGAAGTCACACTAGTTCTTTTTAGATGTTCGCGAAAAGAATCTATACTAACTTTTAAAACATATACAAAAGAAAAATATTATTGTCGAAGGTGAGCTTTACCTTCTCATTTTTCTCCCTTAGCACAACTTTATTATTTCTGTCAGTTCCTTATTCGTGACAAATTTCATAGTTTTGCTAGTTTCATAAAATTTATAAATTTTGCTAGTTTTCATAAAATTAATGTCTTCATGGAAATTAACTTGAGAGCTGAATAATTATGGGAGGTCAAAGTTGGAAAAAGCACATTATTGTAAAAACATGCAGCAGTTCTAACCAAAGTCTTGGGAGGAGTACAACCCACATAGTTTTGAATCCATCTCTTCCCTTGCTAGCACTTCTAGTGACTACAGTACAGTACATTACTTCTAGTAATAATGGTAACACCAACAGACTTGCTGAGGCCATTGTTTTCCCCTAATGCAATAGCCAACAGCATAAGCTTGGTGGAATCACACCTGTGATTCCTTCAAAAGAATAACAAAACCCTCACTGCAGCCACATCACTGTAGGCAACATAGACAAAAGTGCAACAATCATCATGAGTTTTGTCTATCCTCACTTTTGAACTGCACTTCTACAGATTACCTGTCCAACCCTAGCCTTTGACTCTCTTCATTGCTAACAACACCAAATCAAGTTAGATGAACCAATCTGACTCACCTTAGAGCTACTTTTCATCCATTTCTACTTTCTCTTACATTTTGCAGAGGCACATCTGCCTACCTCCACATGGCAAAAGAGCAGAGAACTTTCAGAAAGAAAGTCAGTGACACAGACTGAATGAAAGAAGGCACTACAATTGTGGAACTTATTCTGTATGGACTGTCTAGCCTATGCACAGCTACAGAAGAAAGAAAGGTTACTCAAGCATTTGAAAATGTTGCCTAAAATGTGGATATCCATACAACAATTATTCTTGACAAAAAATATCCTATCTGGCTCAAGCAATCACTGCACTGCAAATCTGGCAGCTGTCAGAATATACTGGGAAAATACCAACTTCTTCTCATACTCCTCCTCAACATAGTAGTGAAACAGCAGACTCACTATTGCTCGTTGTCAGAGATGGCATCAGGATCCTGGTCATATCTTCTGTTACATTCTCATACTTCATAAAATCTTTTGAGAGCAATATATGTCACAGTAACATACTTCAACATGGGTCATACCATTATACTCATTCTGTGGTAAGGCTATATACAAATGTCACACTCAGGCCAGGCTTAAAACTACCGAAATGTAGAGAACTGTCAGGGACTGTCAAGTGTCAGCAGTATGCAGAGATACGATACATGGCCCATTCAAAATTTTCACTTCCATTACTGTGAACCACATTTAAAGAGATGTGGTTCATTTCCTGGTGCTCCTGTAATGACTTCATCCCCATTTCATCAAAATGTTTGCCAGTCAGTTTCCACAGTAGGAAAAGTATGTTAAAACACTCACACGAAGTCCCAGCTACACAAGCTGTATACTGTTTGTAAACTCAACCTATTTAATTTCATTCATGGCATTGTCTTTTCTCAGAACACAAATATGTATTTCAAATTTCAAAAATACATTTATTATAACTTTACCATGACAATGAGGTTTTCTGAAGTAGGGCCTAGTGCTTCCAGAGACTCTGGTTCATCTGTTGGCCTCTTGTAATGGAAAGCTGTTCCAGCAACATCAAACTTTCTTGGCCAGTCAATAGTCCAGGCACCATTAATATAGTAGTCATCCTCTTCAGATTTTAAAGCTTAAAAAAAAATACAAGCCACCTAAAAATTGGAAGCAGCATTTATAATGGAGAAGCCACTGTAAATTAATCTACTAATCTCTTAGAAGTATGTGAGCTTCAGCTCTATATCACTGTTTTTTCAAGCAATATAAAGCCTTTTCTTTGGCCTTGGTGAAAAATATCCCTCATGTAAATCAACAATTTTGCCTCTGCAATAATCTTCAATGTGCAGATTATTTCAAACGTTTCAACATGCAGAAGCTGCATGAAATGAACCGGAATGCCTCATGCAACTTGCAATTTATCTTCAACTTTAAAACTGACTCCACGTGCAATGTATTCTGAACTACAAGAGACACGTGCACGTCTGAAATGTAAAATCAATTATCAACCTCATCTTTAGATTAAGAAGTTGGGGTATGGAATAAGTATTACAGTAAATATGCAGAGGAAAAAAATAGAAGGAACATTGAGTCTGACATATTGTACCAGTAAGCTGTTGTTTTGTTGCCTATGTCCACTACTTCTTTTTTTGCCTTATTAAAGCACAAATACAAGATATTTCTACTGCAAACTGAAATATTAGATACTTAATCTGATAAAATATTTTGTCCTTCCTAATTCAGAGCCTTAAAACATAAAAGTACTGTAGATAAAACAGAAATTTCATAGCTAACCAACCATTAGGATGGGCAAGCACACAAATTCAGGGATTTGAATTTGATATTTTATTAATAACATTACATTAAGTTCCTAAATATGAAACTGACATTGTATCTTAAATTGACTGTTAAGTTAATTGAATATTGACTTCTTGATTTAAGGTGAAGATTACCAAGTTTTACATATTTTATTTATTTATGTATTTAAAATAGATCACGTTCTTAAAGGAAAAATTATGATTGGAACCCCATAGTCAAAGAACATGTCATTTTTCATTGAGACAACTGATTTTACTGGATAGGGGAAAACTTCACATCATAATGCTAAGGAATAAGACAATTTCAGTTATCTGACATTTTACTCTCAACTACATGTGTGTGGACAGTTGGTTTACCTTAAACAGTTAGGGAAAATACCTCAGTGATGCTTAAGTTGTCTAAAACAAATCAGAGAGCATTCATGTGAGCAGGAGATAGTGGGAGAGGCAGTACTGTTCTACTGGTGGCAGTGATATTCAGCAGACATTAGTAACCATTTCCATTAGCACCATAAGGTCTGAGAACTAACATACGTATGCTATATATGCTTGAACTATATATGCTTAAACTAATATATATCCAGAAGCAGAGCAGTTAATTTTTCACCTGACTGCCAAAGAAAAAGGCATTTTCATTCTCTAAGTACGTTCACCTAATGTCAGTTGTTATGCACAGGTGAAGGCCACGCTTGTGAACAGCAGTCCAATAATTACATGACAAAAATCATGCAGTGGCATAATGCTAGCAGCATCTCAGACAGAAGGAACAAGCTCATGTTCCTAACTTTTGAGCACCTGAAATGTAGGAAGCCCACAAAAAATCAGCATAAGAGGAATATAAAGCCAGGTGTCACCCTGGATCAAGCCATTTAAGGGAAAATAACAGCACTACTAAATATGCAGTTTCTTCTGCAGCTCTGAACACAGTTTTGTTGCTGCTGGATTATCTGTTGGAGAAATCAGTTAAAATATTGTACTGTTCATGCAGCTGCAGAAATGGGCTTTTGACTAATTTTGTCACATAACTAGGAGCGATACTGGTGAAAAAATGATCAGCCAGATCAAGGGGAGAGAGCACAGGTGCTAACTGAACTAACTGAATTGTCTAACTGCACTCCAAATTTGAGGTCATGGATTTCAAAGGAACTGCTTTCTAGTTTAAGGAACTATGGGATGTTTGCTGTGAGTTAGTTTGAAAGCCTCAGTTTGAATAAAGGAGTCAGTGGGACAGCTACAGAGGAAGAAGGGTTTATTTTTTTTGTTGTTGGAATCACAGAATAGTTTGGGTGGGAAAGGACCTTTAAAGGTTATCTAGTCCAACCCCCTGTAAGAAGCTGGGATATCTCCAACTAGAACAGGTTGACTACAACAATACTGAGAAGGTTTTGTGGAGAAATTGATTTCTTAGACTGTGATCATATATTCAGCAGCACTGCACATAAGAGAACATATAATAATATGTGTAAATGGCTATTTTCAGTAGAACCAGTTCTCTAATCTCATTCAGAGTCTGACCACACAAAGAGCTGTCCTGGAACAACAGGGGGTACTCCACAAAGACAGAGAAGGAGCTGTGAAGTTGACACTACCACTAAAGAAACATCCATAAAACAATACCCTCGGGTTATGTATTTTAACATAATAAAATCATTTTAGCTACCAATTCTGCTTGACTAGCTCCTTTAAGGGAGCGGACAAACCAAAGCCTTCCTTTCCCCAGAAACTGGTTATCCTAAAACAAAGATCTGGTTTGCACCCACTGAACAATATACCCCATAAGGTGTAATGGATATAATGGCACTTTTGAAAGCTGGAAACACAAGAAACTAGTAAAGGAGAGGAAGACTCCATTTTGTAGTCAGGGCTCTGTGGCATGAAACAAGCAAGGGAGGGGAGAGCCTGAAAGCCCAGGAATCCTTTGAAATTGTGATAAGCACATGAAAAAAATGTTTGTGTACAACTTTACATTTTTAGATCTGTGGCCAGATTATATATCAGTGATGTTGTATGTATTTTCTATTTAAACAAAAAAAAATTGCTTTTTTCATTTACTTAATTCAGATGGTGCCAATCAAAGTGCTTTTCCAGATCTCTCTCCTCTGCTCTATTCTTGTGGAGGAATAACAGTCAACTGTAGAAGCATCGCTGCTTTCTTTTTCAGCTGTCCATTAATGAGCTCTTGGCAGAAAATAACCATGACAGGCTACATGACTAACCATGACTACAGGCTAACCATGACTCCCTGACACCACCTTTGTTTGAAAAAAGCAAACTTTCAGGTGGTATATTTTGACATGGGGGAGTGACCTTGGGGAGCGTGATCTGAAAGAATAGTTATCACTCAGTTTCTGGTAGTGTTATTAATCCTGCAGAATGGAGGGAGGTTGACTATCTGCTGAATTACAGAAGGGTGGGGGGAGGCAGAAAAAAGGGTGCCACTATTGTCAATATAATCCACTTAGGAATTAATGTTCTGATGAGGATAATTGCCTTTCTAACTCACACCCACAGACATCATGACACCTTCCAACATGTTAGTGTTATTTACCAAGTGCATGGACTAGAGACTGAAAGAAGCCTCAGCAACTGCTTTACAGCCTAAACATGTAATAGCTTTTGCTAGTGTTAATTTCTTAGTTTGCTGCAAAACTAATCAGCCCTCTAATCTATTTCTGACTAAGAAACTGGTGTTCTTGTACCACTGTCAACTGACTGCTATGCAAACCAAGGTACGTAAACTTTCACCAAAGCACATTGTCTTGACTTTGACTAAGTCAGATTTGTAAATACCAGTATAAAAAAACCCAGAAAGCACACTTAACAGTCTCTAGAGAAATGAGTAAGAATCTGGGAATCTGAATTTGATTCTGTGCTTTACAGTAGGCTTCCTGAACTATTTCAATTATCACATAGTATTTCTGCACCTAATTTTCTTACCTACAAACCAGGAATGGTATCTAGTGCTGTGCAACTGATACATTAAATTCCCCTGAAGTAAAGAGACGGAATTGTTAGCATTTAAGTAACTATGGCTGATGATGAAATAAAATTGTGTGTTTTAAAACAGTTTAATCCCCCAAGAGACTTTCCAGATGGAAGACACTACTTCACAGCAGGACAGGAGATTGAGTTTTATTTCCTTGCTACCAAGTATTTTATTTCCTTACATTAAACATCATTTCCTCATCTGCTTCAGTTCAACTCTAACACTTTAAAGTGAAGTTGGCATGATTTTGCACTGAATGGAAAAGGAGGAAACACGTTGTGTATTTCAATAACTCCATTAAAAAGAATACATCCTAACTAACTACTAACTGTCTGATCACAAGTTAGTTGTATTAACAGCTAACTATTCCCTCTGCTGCTTCTACTGTGGATAAGGTTTGGCAAAACCAGAAAATGTACCTTCATTTCACAATATAAACTCTGGCATTTTAACAACTATCTGCTATACAGAGAGTGCCCTTACCAATGTAGTTTTTTGACATAGCCACTTCTCTTATTTCAATGTGCACAGAACCTCTTGGAATTTGAATCACTTCCATATATCCTGTAAGACAAAGAAAAATTTCATTTGCTGTTGTTTTTACTTTCATCAATTTTAAGTAATTAAACTAACCATTGCAACTAAAAATTGTAAATGAGATATGGAATTCAAATGTACTTGATCATTTTCTTTCATGTGATACAAAGGAAAACTCTGAACTTCATAGAAAAATTTTTAATTGATAGCAAGAACTTAAGTATTCAGGAATTCCTTTTTTTAACTGCTAATAAAGTTTTTTCAACTGTGTATCTTAAGTAATAAATGTTTAAAATGTCTTTAGGATCATAGGATAATTCAAGTGTTACAGGACTTCAGTCAGTCATTTAGTCCAACTTCCTGCAACAAGCAGGTGCAACTAAGAGACTGGATTGAGTTACTCAGAGCTTTTTCCTGCTGGGTCAGGAGACCAGAGAAAAACTCCAGAGATGGAAACTACAATCTTTCTGGGAAATCAGATCCACTGCTAGACTGTCCTCCTGTGGAAACAGTTTTTTCTTCCATTTAGCTAGTCACCTTTCTTCTATCAGTTTGTACCAACTGTCTCGTCTCCCACCGTGTACTCACCAGGGCAAAGAGCCTGGCTCTGTTTTCGCCAAGACTTCCTTGTACTATTGGAAGGCTCATCAGGTCCCAAAAAACCAGGGCATATTTCAGGCTGAGCAAGTCCAGTTCTCTCAACCTCTCCTCAGAGAGGGTCAAATGTCCCAGACCCCTACAATCTTACTGGCCCCCCACTGCACAGAACTAACTGCAGTGCATCACTCATTTTCCTGAATTATGGAGTCCAAAATCTAGTCATGCTAAGACTACAAGCTTAATAATTTTTGAGCTAAGGTTTAAAATAATAGCCTATATATATTTCCTGAATTCTTAATAGGATGAACTTCTGAGATCCTTCTGTATTCTTGCTATTCTAAAATTTCATGCATGACTAACAGATTCTACCATACACAGTAAAATAATACACGGCATTACTCTTAATACACTACCATAACTAAATAATAACACAAAAAAACTTTGCCAACAGAACTAAGCATTCAATAATTAATCACATTGTTGTATTTGGGATAAATCTAAACTAATACTCAAAAAAAGGAAACAATAGGCACACAGAGTCAAAGTCAATGACCTGCAGCAATGCCACACTGGGAATGAAGGCAGCACTGGTATTTGCTAAGGAGTCATCTAAAAGCATTGTGCAACAGAATGGACATACATGTACATACCTCCTCTGGGCAATGAATCATTGAAGAAACCTTCAATGGCTTCACATGTACTCCCATCTCCTCCACAAACACGGCATCTGTCTTCCTTAGCATCAGACCCCAAAATATTATCACAGCCTACATGCTGAGAACAGATAAGAACAAATATTTTAACAGGATGATGGTCGTGCACCACTATTTCTAAAGTTTCTTTGAAGTGTTTCTCTCAAGTTTGAGATATTCAGTTCTCATTTTTATCTACTCTATTTTTGATAACCAGAACTTTAAGTGGGTTTTCACTTGACAAATGAAAGGAGATAAAAAAGTAGAAGAATTTGCATTTTGGGTTGTTATCAAATCTTGATTAATAAGAATGTTGCATTTCTACTGTGACTTCTAGGAAGGGATTTTACAGTGTGTTGCATATAATTATTATACTTATCAATAAATGATTACTGATGTTGTTATTAGATATTAAAACAGCCTCATGCCATCTATATTGCTTTTTTAGGGTAAACATTTGCTGTGTGATCCATAAACACTTAGACTGAGTAAGTCGTATTCTTAAGGCATCACAGCCTCATAGACCACATTTCCACATGCGGCAGGGAAAACTTGCAATTTTTGCAAGTATAAATGTAGAGTGTAAATGACTTCACAGTAAGAATAAATGCAGAATGAAACATAGTGAAAAGCTGAATTGCATGCTGCATCAGATAAAAAAAAATAAAATAAAGGAAAATAAAGACAGAACTTTGGGGAAAAGAAGAAAAAATTAGGATGAAACAAGTAGGTTGTAAACAGAATAAAGAGTGCAGTTTGCCAATAGTTTTCCAGGACTCATAAAAAGAAGAAGGTAGCTACATAACTGTCTAGCTTCTTTGTTTCCTGTCTAGCAGTATTATTTGCCATCTCGTAAACAGCTAAAACACACACCATAAGGAAAGTTAAAATACTTTCAATAACTGACATATATTAGTATTTTAACTATTTACATTTTGACTTACTGATTCACTTAGATGACAGACACCCAACTTTCTCCACAGTTCATTCTCAACTTGAGAATCTTTTCATCAGTTTACTAAAACATGGCAAAAGCTTTTGATCTCACTATGTCATTCAATAAACATACATCTTCAGCCCTCCATTTAGCAAAGAACTTCAGCAGTAAGTTAAGCTTTATTTATGTCAGTGGTTTTGTTGAAATCAAATACTTTTTAGAGTCACCAGTACTTTTCAAATATCTAGACCTAGGTACATAATTAAATGCTTTACTAAACTGAGGAAACAGTGGAATGTCAATAACCACTGAAATTCTTGTAATGCATTTCTATTGGAATCTTAGAAGATAATCAGATTTTTAGTAAATGGCAAATACTTACATCACTATAGATCTTTTCCTAGAACCACAAGGCAATAGTGACCACTTTATGTTTCAACTACATTAACAGCATGATTTTTTGCAACAGGATGAACTAGTGTAACAGATTAATATGTTCACATTTAGTGGTTTTCAGCCAGAGTGATGTTCTAACTGAAATGATGGAACAGGCTTTGGAAGAGTGCAAGGAACCTGTTCTTCTCCTGTTGCCATTTCCATCAACTCTTCAACAGAAACCATAAAGCAAGAAAAAATATAAAATGGCAGATTCTACTAATGTCTGTAAGAAATTACTGAAATTCAAATTATTTGTCTATTTTAAGTAATACCTTTTTAAACTTTTTGTCTCAATCTTACACTTTTATTAACAACTTGATCTGTCAACCCTCCCTTTCATGTAATATACAAGTACCATAACTAAATACAGGTGAGAGCAGACACAACAAAGTAATCCATAAGTATATTTATATTTATATTTATAAAACATTTGTAACCTTGCATTCTCCATTGATACAGATATCCAGTGAATCAGCATTGCACTGAGTCCCATCTATTACTGCAGGAGCACGTTCAGTGTAAAAATTATACCCTTCAGCCAAGCAGTTCAATGCGCATGGTTTAACCCCACCTGGACAAAAAAAAAATTAATAGAAACCTTAAAAAAGTTAAGGTTTAGTTAAAACTATTATACATAAACAGATCTGCAATTTACAATCTTATCTCATACCTTACATATACAAGGTACACACTTTATTTAACTTCCCCTTAATGATGTCACAACTTGACTTTTCTTTTTTGCAAAAAAGATTGTTTCACACAGTAAGATATGACAGGATGGCAGGGTCCATAATGATGCCATTATGCTAGTACAATCCTAAAGGTTATTGATCAATTCAAAACAAAAAGGATATCACTTCACCATTTGAAAAGCAAAAATAGCAACAGAATGTAGTGCTGGAAGTATATCAAAACCAAGATCGGAAAATTTCAGTTGAGAATTTAGTCCTACTGAACTACACTACAGCTCACACTACATGATCATGATGACCTTTTCTTAGGCTTTTAATCTAAAAACCTGTTTGTAAAACCATTTAGGCTGTTAAGCTAAAAATAATTGGTAAATCATTTTATTCAAGGCAATTAGGTATAAAAAACCACAAGTTATACCCTCCAGCTTTAGCATAGGAAAAAAATTAAATTATGATATTATAAATAATGCAATTATTGAAGTAGTCTTTAGAGACTCCTATAAATGCTTTTACTTCTTTTCCATTTTCCTAATATGTTCAAGTTTAGGAAAGGCAAATTTATTGTGAGATTACCTAATTCTAAATCCACCACTGTAGCATAAGAGGCATTTGCAGATCACTTATGGAATATCTGATTCTAGTACAGGCGCAGGTGGAGAATGCCTCCATATTTTTAAAGTGGAGTCTCTACAACAATGCCGACTCCCCTACACACCAAAACAAAATCTACCAGAATAAAGAAATCTTGCTCTTCAGTAACACTTGCAGCAACTGACAAAAGTAAAAGCCTAAAAATCTTAGCTCATGCTATTTTAGTCAAAACATTATATTTACAAACACTACCCCCTATACAACATTTATATAATTTCGAAATCATCACATATGATAAAGGTTTTGCAATGATAACCATTACCTCCAGTGTAGGGTTTCCAGTTATAATACTTTCCCCGGAAAGGCATATTGTCAAAATCTGCACACTGCTTCTCTCTAAAATCACGAGCCCCTGAAGGACACGGCTAAAAAATGACACAAAACAGTTAAATCAGTCCAAATATAAACGTGAAAGGCAACGCTTAGATGCTTATACTGCAAACACAATCATGCAAGTGATTAGGTTTTGCCTTGTGGTTTTGACTCTGAAGTTTGCTTTATTACTTTACAGTTCAAGTGTTCATTTGCAATCTTAAGCTGGTATGAAATAGCTAAAGTAATTTAAAAAAAGGTGTTACATAACAGCTTCCATAAAACTGGAAAATCAGAATCCTGTCAAACTATGCGTCATAATCAATCCATCAGCTACCTTCTTATAAACACATTAACAACAGCTGGAAAAAAATTTGGTTGGAGCTGTAGGTTCAATTATACTGTACTAAGCAGCTGTACTGAGACATTATTAAGACATCAAGAAAAAAAAAACCAACATTTTCTAGAGAACTATATCACTCCTACTTACTTGCAGTCTTGACAAAAGTATTTTTTTAAGGCTGAGAAAGAGAAGAGATAGCATACCTCGCTCTGATTACCAGCCTCCATGCATTAAGAAATAAAAATTTTCATTTAATTTTTCATTGCTTCACATTAGCAATTACAAAACCATGAGGTAACTTTTTTACTTGGAATGAGAGTAGATTTAAGTAAAATTAATCTTGGAAAGAATTACAGGAGAAATAGAATTCTTTGCTATTTATAACATTTTTCATCAGCAGGTTCAAAGTAATCTTGAATATACCCTCATTTCATTAAACATTGTTATCAATGTTTAAGTACCTCCTGAAATTGCAAGTTTCATCAGAAAGTATTTAAAACACAGATTAAAATTCTGTTTAGACTGAAAGAGAAAAGGATTTTTTTTTTTACAGACATCAGAAGTGTTAATAAATACTACTACTTTATGAGCAAGAGAAGAGTCCATTTTATGGCATTTTACTTGTCTTCCTGTGTACCTAAACCAGTTAGCACTTCCCAGGAATCTCAAAGGCATTTGAGTGAAAGGGACTCTAAAAATTTATCACACAATGCAAATATAAACACAACAATCATGATTCTTATTACACATTAATCAAGATCTCATTATAGCCATCCCATTGCCATATGATTCAGCAGCTTTAATTTTTTTTTCTGCTACTCTGAAGCATCATAAATTAAAACAGTAGATATTAGACAGTAATTATATTTTTAACTTTCTCTATTACTCCATTAACTTCTAATTAAAAATACATTTTAAATTACAATGCATTAACTGGTAAGAACACAGTAATGCAACTACTTTTATTCAATAATCCTTTAGATAATAACAACAAGCAATTCAAAATAACCACAAAAACTTTTTTAAAAATTAATTTTAGGGTGTTTTTAATAGTAACCCTAACTAAATTTGCCTCTTTGCATCATATTCTCCAAGCAGTAGAAGGATCAGTCTCGACATCCCTCCAAGCCAGAGCCTGAATCTCTCTGGTACAGGTCACTTCACTCTCAATTCAGTCCCAATTGCTCAGCTCCTAATCTACAGAACTGGTATTTTAATTGTACTGAAATATTCTCCTTACAAGTTAAATAAATCATGCCCATAATGAAACCCTTTATCTAAATAGGTATACTAGGACAAAATCATAAAATAGGAAGATGAGTAAAGAAAGATCAAGATTTTCTTTTCTATACTCTAAAAGATATTCTCACTATCTGGTCTTTGAAATCTTAGGTCTTAGGTCTTGCTGCCTACTTTTTTTCTTTTTTTAGTATCTCACCAATATCCGACAGGAGGTAAAACTAAAGGCTACAATCTCAAGAAATGTATTCAAAACTGAGCTTGACAAACCTGGTTGCCTTCTACAACACAGTAACCTGCTTAGTTGCTGCTGGGTGAGTGGTCCACATTGCTTTCCTGGATTTCTCCAAGGCTCTCAGTATTGCTCCCCACAGCCTCCTCCTGAAGAAGCTTTTGTGTTATGGCCTAGACAAGGGGTCTGTAGGGTGGGTGGGGACCTGGCTGACCCAGGGCAGTGGTCAATCACTTCTCTTCAAGCCTGGCACAAGGGGTGTCCCCAGGGATTGATACTGGGCCCAGCACCGTTTATTTTCCAAAGTGATCTACAAGATGGGATCAAGTGTATGCTGGTGAAATTTTGCAATAGTAGCAAACTGTCTGAGGAAGTGGACACTTGTGAAGGGAGAGCCACCATGCAGAAAGACCTGGATAAGCTGGAGTAGGGGGCTAATGAGAACATTATAAAGTTCAGTGAGGACAAGTGTAAGGTTTTGCACCTGGGAAAGCATAATCTGGGAGTGGAGCACAGGCTGGGATCTACCCAGCTTGGGAGCAGCTCTGTGGGAAGGGGCCTGGCGCTCCTGGTGGACTCAGCTCCATCTGAGTGACCTGTGAGCTCCTGCAGCACAGAAAGGGAACACATCCTGGGTGGCTCCAACGAGGGCAGCAGAGATGAAGTCCTTATCCCACCCCACACAGTGCTTGTCAGGCCACACCTGGAATACCGTGTTCAGTTTTGGCTCCTGTGCACAACACAGGTGTGGACAGGCTGGAGAGGGTCCAGAGGAGGGCTGCAAAGGCAATCACAGGGCTGAGAAGCCTGGGACATGAGGAATGGCTGAGGGAACTGGGTTTGTTCAGCCTTGGGAAAGGAAGGCTTGGGGGAGGCCTTGTCCCCATGTTACAGTGTTTGAAGGGTGGCTGCAGAGAAGATGGAGATTCTCTCTTTTACAAGGAGTCACATAGAGAATATGTAATGTGCACAAGTAATTCCTGAGCAGGTTCTGATTGAACACAGAAGAGAAACTTTTCTCAATGAAAACAACTGGCCATTGGAATAATTTCCTCAGAACAGTGGTAATTTCCCATCCAGTGGATACTTTTGATTTGGCTGGACAGGGTGCTGGGCCATCTTGTCCAGACCATGTTTTTGCAGAGAAATGTTGGACCAGATAGTCCTTGAGGTCCCCTCCCACCTATGACTCTATGAAAATCCTAGGTATAGAAATGCAAAATGATTACTACAAGGTAAGCCACAAAATGCATTTATGAAGAGTCATCTCGTTGGCACTACTTCTTTGTGTATGTGTTCTTTTCATAATGTAGATGTGCAATAACTGCTTTTCTTTATTGGGTGAGATATTTCACTTTTTTCATGCAATTATATTACATGGATAACTCTTGTGAAACTAAAGACTGCTTGTGTCTCCAAATGCTCTTTAATGAGACTGCAGATTGTGAGGTAGGAATCCAGCAAGCATATGAGAACTTAAAATCAAGTCTGAAGAAAGTCCTGATAAGATGATGTTTTGAGTTTAAAAAGTGTTAACAGATTATTGAACCAACACTGACACAACACCTGTTAATCTTGGAGTTTGGGGTCAGGCAGATTTCAGCAACTAAACTTGTAGCTTCCTATTAACAAAGGTCTATAAAACCCCTCAGAGAAGATGAGAAACAAGCCAGAAGAGTGACAGCTCAAACTCAGGTACTATTACAAAATGTGGCTTCTCACATTAATTACTTTCAGAAAAAAATTTCTTGAAAATACTGAAATTATGAAAGAAACAAACAGTATCTGTGAATATATGCATAATGAAAGGAACACCCCCTCAAAAGAACCCAACATTCTTTTAGGAGAAAGGACTAAAAACCAATAAATTTTTGAAGTACGTATACACACGTATATACATAAAACATTCACAGAATTTTTAAGAAAACCATGTTTTTCATCATATATATATAAAAAAGGGCGCTTTTACGATTTTAGATGTATGTCAAATTAAGATTCACGTTCTTATAAATATTTTAAATTTTATAGTTAGTTACTATAACTAAGAAATTACGTTTCTTGTGATCCTACTAGATTTTTTTTTTAATTAAAACACTTTGGTTGGAAAAATACATAGTTTTTGTTAGAGATAATGTAGTTGATGGTAGAAAACAATTTTCTGATGAGTGTGTTCTTTCTACCACCCTTATGTTTCCAGAACTTATTAGCTAATGTTATTTTCTGCTGATCTCAATGTTTCCATTAGCAGATGCCTTTTGAATTAAGAAGTCATATATGGCTTTGGAAGTGCTTGATGAGAAATAAGTCTAGTAGGAGTGTGTGCACTGTTTCCAAAGGATTAAAATAGTAAAAAAAAAAAANAAAAGAGAGAGAGAGAGAGAGAGAACTAGCTCATGTCTACAAGAAAACTGAAGTTAAAACGAGGGAGTTTTTGGTTTATGAACAGTAGGCAATTTTGGCAAGGCTATGTTGAAAGTTACAGGTAGGCAAAGAATATTGACAGTGAAAAAGAAACTTCAACAGAAAAAATGTACAAACAGTACAATATTAATAAAAACAGTAACAGATTTGGATGTTCTTACGCTTACATTAATCAACATATAATTCCATTAAAACAGTCAAGCCCTAATGACTAACATAAATCTTGAAACAAAAAATCTACTAGTGTCTCTGATTCTTAGTGACGCAGAACCCTAAATATTGCTAAATATTGCTATGAAAGAAATGGATTAGAATTGTCAAAACTGTTAAGACTGTAAATTTAGAGTTCTGTAAGTACCAAGATGTTCACACACTGGAAAACCATACCAAAAAAAATGCCATGCTAAAAAACTAGATCACAAACTGTAAGAATGGCATTTCCAAACTGCCTGGCTTGAGTTTGTATTCAGTTGTTTTTCAGACCTAGGCAATGAAATGCAAAGTTCCCTTTCCAATACCTTCTCGTAATTACTGATTGAAATATGAGCATAGGTAGGAAACCAGTATTTTGGACTAGAGTGCTGTTATTCTTAAATATTTCAGTTCATTGTTGCAGTGGCTTGAATGGATGCAAATTACTACACTCGAGTATGAACAATTAGCTGTGAAAGAACAGCTGAAGAGTGACCCCCTAAACAGCACTTTTAAGAAAGTGTTTTGGGCATAATGAATCAAGTTGGACTAAATGAACATTGTCCCTACCATAAGAAAAATTAACAAAATACTAAAATGAATGAACAGAATCCCATCACTAAGGTGACAAACTAAGTTTGAAATTGAAGTTATCCCTGACAGGCCTCAACTAGTGCAGGGGTTTGTGCACCATGCTTCAAGGCGTGTCCTACTGGGATCCCAGTGGTTACCAATGTGGAGATGGTCTGGTGTAAAGAAAACTAAGAAAAGACATGATAGTAATCTGCAAACATAGGAAAGGTTCCAATCTAGGGAATAATACCAGTTATCTTCTTACCGGGGAAAGAGTAAGTATGGATCTTAAAGGATTGAAAAACATACATTATATTTTTTGCAAATTATACTGACTGTAAGGATATTGAAATATCCTAATGTTATTTCCTGGACTGGAGGTATTTCAAAACAGGTCAGGTGCCTAACCATTACTTGATGGTTAGGCAAGAATGGTTTATTGAGAATTGTTCTGCCTTTGTGCCAGGAAATAGCCTGAATGGCCTCCTCAGAGACCTTCTGTATGTTTCTCCTCTGAGTCTGTAAACTTCCTCTCTGTAATAAATAAATAAAAAATAGGGGAAGAAAAACCAACCAAGAATAAAACTGTCTGAAAAGTGACAATTAGAAATTCAATACAATAAAAATAAAACAAATCATAGCAACATTTCCATGGTATGTCTAGGTAGATACGGCATCATTCTTAATAATAAAAAAGCATTAATATTGTATTTTTGTGAAGGAACAGGATTACATATTACGTAAACATTTTTATATATACCACTTACTGTGGCAGATTGGAGACAAATACAACATTTGAAATAATAATGCCTGGACAAATAGTTTGCAAGAGTTCTCAAGAGTTAAAAGAGGAGGGCTGCTGTGTGCCTGTGTGTGTTTTTTTACAAATCTTAGACTGTGTACAAACTGAAACAGTGCTAATGTAAAAGGATCATTATTTGAAAAGGATTAATAGAATAGTCTAGATTACAATTTGCATCATACCAATCCCAAATAAACAGAAAAGCAGGCAGGTACGTGACTGATACAGGTTCAAAAGAAAGATAAAGAATAATACAAATCAGTATTTTTGTGTGTGTTTTATCATTTACAACTTATTACAATTCCTGGTTAAATTAAAAGAAAAATGAAACATGCCTAGATTTTGGTAAGTCACTTAGCTTAGTAGTAGACAACATCATGGAAGATGTTGTAATAATTCAATAAAGTATATGTGAAATTTACTAAATATTGACTGACAGATTTCAGTAGGCAGTCATCATGCAGTTGTCAAATTTGAAAGTGGATTTCCTATCAGCCGTAAGAATTAGAAAGACACCTGATGTAACTCAATACTTTCATTTGTGAACTACCACTATAAAAATATCTCCTAAATATTCATATTTATGAATCTTCCAATTACAAAAAGATCACCTGAGTGAAAGTAAACAGAAAGGTAAATAAATTGCAGAGTATCATCTGATAAACCAGACCCATTCAAATTAAAATTGTACTAAGACAGAAAAATGCAAAGAGTTTTTCTTTGATTTGTATCTACAGAAAAAAAATAAAAAATAACATGGTCATGGTTTCAGAATGGTGCACTGGACTTGGAAGGTTGGACAACTGGAAAAGTTTTACAGCTCATACTGGACCACCATCTAAACTTCAGTTTTTCTTACTACACTGTGGCCACTTCTTGGCTTTGTGAACAGGGCAGCTGTGATCAACAGTAAGAAAGTAATTTTTCATTCAGAAATTTTTAATACTGCCTAATAATGAGAATAACCTCCACAGAGAAATTTGCAGGAACAAAAATTACAATAATTAATAATGATCAAAAATGCAAACTTTTTCAGAAATAAATATATAAGCTAGTATATTTTCCTGAATGTATTGAAAGATAAAGAGGTGAAACAATATCTTAAGGTATAGATTCTCTCCACGTTACAAACTTCCTTGACTTAAGATGAAAATTAGTATGAATTTGAAGCTAAAATAGTAGGAAAGACTTTTTTATGTTTGCAGTGCCACTGACCTGTAATTTGACTTGGAAACTTATTAGTGAAATTCTTTATTAATGTGTATTTTTTTCCAGGTTTGAATTTTAAGTTACTTGAATTTGTAATTTAGATTCATAATTTGACCTTATATATTTATACCATGTCCCACCCCTTCAGGGTTGCTCTCCAATGGACTCAGCTGCAGGATCAGCAAAAAGAAACTGCAGGATCATTCTGGTAATAGTAACTAGCAAATACTTGGTGGCAAAACAGCAGGTTTTGAATATAATTGCACAGAGTGTGTAAGAGGATTTTGTAACACATCAGCACTGAATGTCATAAAGGCATAAAAAGTGTAAGAGGGCTTAAAAGCTGGGTCATGGAGGATACCTTAACCTGGGGCAGTTGATGTGGCACAGATATGACATGAGTTCCAGAAATCTTTAGACACACAGCTTTTGGAAACTCACAAGGTAAACCAAGAGAAAAGTCATCCCTTGCCTGCCAAAAGCATATAATTTATTCCATAAAAACATGTTACAGGGCACTGCTGAAAGAAAAAACAGTGGGCTAGACAGATTTTTGCCCTGATGTGGAATGATCCCTGTTCACATTTACTGTGGAAGCTCAAGTTGAACTCACTCCAGGCCATAATGCAAAGGCACTAGCTAGACACCACATCAAGATAGGATCCTAACATTTACCAGAACACAGAGGGTGCCTGCAATATGGATGTTCCTTATGGGACTGTTTGCCAATTAAACACAAAATCCATACACTTTCTGAACTGGAGAAAAAATGCTGGTAAAACATAAACCAGTGAAGTTGATCACTGTGGAACAAAAATTACTTACATCAGTATTACAGGAGCGATAACGCTTCCTTTCTCCAAGACAATATTTGCCTCCACCTGAAGGCCTGGAAAAATAGGTTTATATGTTAGGATATGCACTGGAACAAACACAACTGCATGAGATATATTAATGCATTCTTAATATTATTACAAGTCCAAGATGTATATATATATAAATAAAAATATATTCAAGTTTCAAGATGAGATTTTGATAAGAATTTTATCTTCGACTTGCATTGGAGCAGACACAAAATATTACTGGGTACTTGAAAAATCATCACTCACTCATAATATTAATGTAGTTTGCATAAGTTCCAAACAGTACAGTTTAATTGCATTTTGAACATAATAAAAAACCTGTTGGTTTTAATTATTTGCTTCCTTTATAAAATTGAAATGAGAAATGCATAAACAACCTATGTGATACTTCTTTTTTCAATCATCTCATCTTACTTGAAAACCAGCAAAGACTGGTTTTATACTCAGAACCAGAAAGACTGTATATTCTAGTTCAGAAATTTGACTCTGATTTGAATTAATCAGTAGTGAATCTGATGAAACTCCAGAGTAAGCAGATTTCTATTAGTATAGATAATTGGCTGTTAAATTCCCAAACTACTCAAGGACACTATCTATCTTCCAAAGAGGTCAAATAAAGAACTAACTTGGACTTATATGGAAGATTAATCAGACATCATCTCTCATCAAAGTGGAAGCAGAAAGAAAAAATACTTTGTGAGGCTTTCATAACAAAACAAAAAAAATATTTACAATTAAAATTTAACTTAAAAAAAAATCAATACTATTTTTCACATTACAGTATTTAAACAGGAAATGTTATCCGTAATTGACAGGGTTTTTTTTTTTTCCTAATTCAAACATACTCTCTTCCAAATATATTTATGCTTGTTAAACATTTAAAATTTAATCATTTTCATCATACCAACCCACATACAGGATAACAGAAGTTGGAAAAATCTTAGGATATTATTCATGCTCCAAACAAATATTTCACTAGGCTTTTTAAATACTGCTCTGAAAAAAATAATTAATTTATTATTGTCTTACTAACTAATCGGACATGTTAATTGATGCATACAGATAATTTCTGCTTTTATATCCATTAAGTAGCGATATTGGCCAGATTAGGTAGTAATTGCTAATAATAGGGACAAAGAGACCACCTTAAGTAGCAGTGATGTGACATGGTATCTATCTTGCAGAGTGCAGTGGAAAACTGGTGGATAGCCTGGCTTGGAAAATACAGATATAAGAAACAAATAACCTAAGTGAACAGAGAGCAGAAGACAAGAAAAGGAGTGGCAAAAGACAAAGATTGAATTTTCATGAAAGAAACACAAATGACTTTCAGAAAAAGGGGTCTTCAAAACCAACAGCAGTGACTGAGATAGTGATTATGAGAAATGACAAGAAGAGAGCATGGAGTAATAAAACTATTCTGAGGAGACTTATAGCTATGGTGAGATAATCAGAACAGGTAAAAGCCAAAACAGAAAAGAGCAGCGATTTATTCAGCAAAGAACAGCAATAGAAATAAGCATTCCTCATTTGAGAAGAGATAGTGACAGAGAGGAGCACTTACCTGACAGAATTTCTCTGGAACAGTGCTCAGGACATTGGAAAACAGACAGATTGTAAGACAAGTACAGATATATACAACA
Organism: Sinosuthora webbiana; assembly: GCA_013397395.1. Taxonomy (NCBI): domain Eukaryota; kingdom Metazoa; phylum Chordata; class Aves; order Passeriformes; family Sylviidae; genus Sinosuthora; species Sinosuthora webbiana. Next base: position 181,737 of record VXBN01017351.1, read on the forward strand.
GATCAAGCTGTAGTGGAGAAGCTGGTCCCTCTTCAGAGAGGGCAAACAGACCAATAGAGAGTAGTGCCAGGGGAAAAAAAAAGATGCTGAATTGTTTTAAGAGTCAGTAGGAAGTCACAACTGAAATGCTGGACAAGGCAGCACATAAATAGACTGTATGCAATATAATATTACTACCTATGGTTTGTATGTAAGCAGTTTTATTGAAAACCTTGGAAATACTGTGTTGGGTTTGGGGTTTATTTTTTTGGTAAGTAACTGGCAATTGTTATTTTATATCTGAATGTTTTATATCTGAGTTATTTTATATCATGCATTGAAGGAAATATGCCCTAGAAAAGAAACCTCCCTAAGGCATAGTTTAAATATATTTTGATGAACAACAAATCACATAAAGAAAACCATTCTGGTTACTGCTAACTATAAATCCAGCTATCTTTACAGTACACAAGATACATCAAAAATGTTAGAAGCATGTCTGTCTAGTGAACTCCTGTTTAAGCATTTCTGTCTGCTATTTTGAAGACAAAATTTGGCAAACTAGTGAAACATTTTTACAGATAACAAGCGAAACCACAGTTTTGAACGATTTCCAAGCGTGTCTTTTTGTTGGCTCCGGCTTACTTTAGCTACTTACGCTGGACTGTCACAGTGTCTTATGGATGAGGAGACACCTCCCCCGCAGGTCCTGCTGCACTCTCCCCACATTGACCAGGGACCCCAGCCCCCATCCACGCTCTGGGGCCAAGTGCCAAAAGGTACGCACTCCCCCTGATAACACCACTGAAAGATTTCACAAAAGAAACGCAGAATTAGCTTGGAGGCTGACAAGAGTTATCAGGACAGGAAAAATATAAGGGTCAGACAATGACCAATTATAGGCATTAGCCTTCCCTGTATAGATAACAAGACTAGTATTTTACTTTTTCTAGCCATGTTTAGACATTGGTGAGGGTGTGTGTGATTTGTTAAATGTCTCCACTCAGTCCTGAATTATAGGTCCCCAACACACACCAGAAGTATTTTTAATTCATCAGCCTCCTTAATGTTTCACAATTAAGAAACTGCAAGTTGCTTACATTCTTTTAAACACTAAGGTTCATTTCCAAGCCTGGTTTGGTAAAAGACCCTCTACTGAAGATTCATGTAGAGGCTTCATTACAGAAAATGAAAAATTCCCCTGATAGTATAGTTAAGAAAGTATTTCTTTTTATAAAAGGAAGTCAGGAAGACCTTACAATGAAGGAAGAATTTGTTGCAGTTTTTCATTCACTAGCACTACAGACTTAATAAAAGTAATGCTGAAGCATTAAACACGGTACAGAAAATCAATTTATAATAGTGACTGGTTACTTGTTCGGGGCAGAATGGACACATGTACTTCATTCAAGCAAGAACTTGAACTGTGCAATATTAGTACTTGAATCAGAAATACAAAATTACAGACAATTTGCCCAAAATATTAGCTATTAAAACAAGTTTATTTGGTTCATCAGAGACCTTTTCTAAACTGTTCATACAGATATAAAACAGAACATGTAAACCATCCTAATTCCATACTATTAGAACTATAGAGACAATAGACAGGTGAAATTTACCTGCTTTATTTTTCCAAAGCTGTATAAAATCCCTATAGTGTGTAATTTCCACTGTCATGCTAACATTGCCTTCCACATTCCCATGCTGCCCCGAAAACCTCCTTAAATGCTGGGTTTTCTCTTCTACTGAACTTAAATCTGAGGATTTAATGCTCACCTTTGTGTCTCTTCTTAATTTTCTAGTAAAAAAATTATCTTTCACTAGAAGCCAGTGATGCATAGAAGCTCTGTCAGAATAATTAAAAATGATAAAAATCTTCATTATTTCTAATGGGACTGCAGAAATGTGCTTCCTCCACAAAAGACAGCAACCTCATCGGCTATAATGAGGTTAGGACTATTGAGTAATCACCATATGAAGAAAGAAGAGGAAGTGACAGCTATTTTAAAAGAACAGTTCTTTATGGAAGGCTTAGATCTGAAATATTAATTCTTCTCTAACATTGAAAGAATAATTTTCCATTATTTCAGCAGAAAGATGACAGTGATACTTTTAAATACGCATAAAATATGCAAATCCTCTGTGAATAAAAGCACTCTGAAATTTTTTCCTAAAGAAGTGACTAATGAAAATAAAATATAATATGGTGGCACATTTGAGATCACTTTTATGAGTATTAGATGCTTTACAGAATTAACATTTATAACAGTATGATTTTAGAAAAATCACATAGCAAGTACACTAATACTGAGGAAAATTGATTTCCTATTTTGTGTGAGGAAGAAAAATATTAGCGTAAATTTAAATTTTAACTACTGATTTTCAATCATTGATTCTACAATTATTTTGCAAGAAAGCATAATGTTCAATAATAACTTACATTTAACTTATGTTAATGTCAAATGACAAGTTAAATCATCCCACAATGTAGCTAGGTAAACTATCCTTTCAGCACCGTGTTTGCATTTTTTGCATGTTTGCCCCTCTTTTACATCTCTAGCATGGATGTAATCTATGATCTAAAGGAAGGGTCACCTTTTTGTTATTTTAAATGACAACAGGATGTAAGTGTTCTTATCAGTTTTGTCTTATTGTTTTATATGCACAAATTCTTCGTCTGTGTTTTTTTTTTAATCTATCAGTTAATTTACATTCACAAACACATCCCTGGGAATACCAGAGAGAAACTTTATGCATAATTAAAATTCTTCTTATGAATTAGGAAGAAGTGTACCTTTTTGAACCCAGCTGATATGTAAAACCCTTCACCAAACCATGAACATATTAAAGCTTCAAAACAGAACAGATGTAACAGTTCCATCAGCAGCAAGAAACCATTCTATTCTCTTTCCATGTATGCAGAAAACAGCTGAATAACTCTTATGGAAAACACTCTAAAAACTTCCAGGTGTAAGCAGATATCTACCATGGAAAATTTCAACCCAAAGGGTTAAAAGCTTGGCAGGTTTATAAAAACAACTGAAAGAAGGTTTTATTACAGAAGGTTAGGCTATTTTATATGTAGAAATCCCTAAAAATTCTGCCAATAAGATATTAATACATATTGCATCGAATTATGCTTTGGGTTTTTTGTTATACATAATACATAAGTAAATACCTAAATAAGATTAAATACTCTGAGATCTTGTTCGGTATTTAGAGCTGGAAATTTCATTTATTATATATTTGGACAGAATCCATCAAAATAGGGCTTAACTTGCTTGGGGCCTTTAGGCATGACTGCAGTACAAATCTAGCAATAATAATAATAACAACAACAACAATAAGAAGGTGTTACAGCGTGGTAACCTATTTATTTCACATTACCCTCTGGGAAAGGGAATGACATATTTGGAAATATGTCATTCCCTTTCCCAGAGGGTAATGTGAAATAATTTCTGGTTTATTGCTACCAGGAACTATTAATTCACAGGAAGGTTTGTGGGTACAGTTTATAGAGACAATTCTCTGCTGTTAACAGGCATCTTTGGTTAACAGGTCTATCTCTGTAAAATGGCATGGATATTCTCATTTCCCTCTAAAATCTAACAATGGAACAAGATGCTGGTGACTGGAAAAAGATGTTTGCTAGAGTGCAAACTGATTAAAACCTCTTGACAAGAGAATAGATCAACAGTGTCTAAAAGGATCTCAACTTGTAGTCTCAGTGTTTAAAAAACGTAAATTGAGGTAAATTACTCTTTGTCATCAAAAAGGAGGATGGTTCCAAAATAAACTTAGACTGTTGATTTAAGAGCAGGCCTTCTAACGTTTTCTATTACTCTAATATAAGGTAACATTTTTGGTACTGTGCTCTCTATTTTTATTGGCTAACTCTATTCACTCTATTTTTTAAAATGACTGGTTCAATAAATTTATTTAATATGGTTTACCAATATTTCCAAACCCAGCACGGAAAAACCATCAGAACTATACCAGGTCATGGGCCCTGAATGAAGCCGTCAACACGCATTAATAAACTGTGACAGCTGCCCAAAACCTTTCATTCTTCTTGTTTAAACATCAGATTGCAAGTCAAAATGCACTGTTATCTTTGTTGAAACCAGCTCAGCTAGCATGACAAAAGTCAGAGTGAGAATAGAAGTGAATGGTCGTTGTTCAGAAAAAAATCCAATCTGGATCACTGAATCTCATGAACAGACTCAGCCACTCTCAGACAGATACTGGAAATGGTTTAATATAACAAGCCCTCTTCGCTTTGTACAAACCTGCATAAAATATATTATCTCGAAAAAAGGTATGTAGAATGCATTTTTTTCCTCCCCAGTACATATATTTTAAATCAATTAAAATATTTTTCTCTCCTCTTTAAGATTGGTATAAATTTTGCCTTGTAACTGAGAAACAGTCTTCTACCATTCTTGTCTGAAACTACTGATATACAGAGTTGTCTTAAAATCAAAATTCACATATTCAGACAGAAATTGTAGTGCTAAATATATCTATTGCAACACTGACTTTCTGTACTTTTCTGTTAGGTAGAAGAGTTTATCTGACTGTAATCAAGGTCCATAAAGCTAAACAGTTATGCAAGGATAACTGAACAATGAAAGAATAATTCAAAGTCAAAATAGAAATGTCACTGGGAAATACAGGCTTTTATAAAACCCTTTTATGGAGTCATTATTTTTTTCTACACACTTTTATAATTTGGCTTATATCTGAAAAAATAAAATTCTTTGCCCTTCAAACAAAATAACATAGTTCAGGCTCTAGATTTATGTTGCAGATTTTCAAAGTCCATGGCACACCTAAAGGTGTAACAATCTTTAATGGAAGAGTGGTATAAAATCAAATAAAGATTAAACTAAAGGAGTTTTTACAAAAAAAATTACTCAAAAAATATACAGAGGGAATAGAACATGTTTTGAGGTTGCTTTTTGATCCACGCTCTAGAGTTTTTAGCGAGGATAAATAATTTATTAAATTACACGTATAAAATAACGGTGAAAAAATTCTGTAGGACACGTTCCATTACAATGCAAATGTACTATGACAAACTAAGTTTTGGGCCGAACTGTTATAATTGCTGAGAAATAGTTTAGTTTTCTAGTTCTTTCTTCTTGTAGTCTTTGAACAGTAAATTGCTTCTTCAAACAATAAATTGTTTGTACTCACCCCCTTTTCAATGCTCCCTGTTTGGCAAAGGGTACCTTCTGCTGCTGGAATGCTGTTGGTAACACAGCGGTTACTTTTGCTGAGGCACCAGAGCTCTCTACACACTTCCTAGGAAAGAAGGCAGAAGCAAGTTGATCAGAATAAAAGCCTCAAATTTCTTCCAGTCCTCATACACACATGTATATGCAAATTTGTTTTGAACAGAGAAAATTAAGGCATGGTCTGGAGAGAGAAATCTAAAGATGGCTGTGAGGGCAGCAATTCTAAAGGCACTATATTTTGCCTAAGAATATTCTGCCAAAAAAACCCATTCTGGAAGCATCAAAACTAAACAATAATATGTTTTTCGCACCTGCCATTCCAGTAATGTTTTATAATTGCTTTTTTTCTTGATTTGAGCTAAGACTGGGCTTGGTACATTTTAGTGTTGTTATAGAAGTAGTCTTTGGATGAGCTGTAGTGTCTCCATTAAGGCCGCTATCTGCCTCAAAATTACCTGCCAAAAGGGATTCCAATAATTTTGAGATATGAAACAGCAACAATTACTTTTCTTTTCTTCATGTAAAAAGAAAGTTTTTGAGCTCACACTAGCCACATCCCTCTTCTGTAGCACTTGTTAAAGCAGCACATGTGTACTTAGAACTAACTAACCTATGTACTAGAATATTTCCTTAGACTTTTTAAATTTGCAGCTGCTCTCTCATAAATGATTTAGCCTATCCTATTTCCCTATGTTGTCAGTGTTAATCTAACTGAGATTTTCAAATCATCTTTTTGTTCCTACCATATTTTCTCATTTGGTTTTGCCCATTTATTAGTTTAAATTAAGCCAGTTCTGCTGATATTGGAGATAAATCATTAAAACTAGCAAAGGGCTGGAATTCATAGTGTGAGCATGATCCAAAATTGGGTGAACACCAGAAATCTTCACAGTTGCTCCAGTTGCCCTTGGATTTAGCTGTGTACACACAAAAGAGTCAGGAAATGTTTGCTTTTACAGTAAATTACTTACACAATAATCTTTGCTGTATTACTTTGGTATCTGTGCAAGAGTTCACAACTTCCTTATATGTATTCTATATTTGAAAATATTTTTTAAAATTTGGAATAGATCAAGACCTTTAAAATGATCTTATGATAGTTCTTACTGCTTCATTTTATTTAACTGCTGCTTGAAATAATACCCTACAAAAAATCCTTGTATGGATTCTGCAGTGAAACTTCAAAGAAAAATAAAAAGGAAAAGACAGTGTGAAGGAATTAAAGTTATTGTCCACTCTCCTCCAGGTTCATTGTTTCTCTGAGGTAATGAATAAGTATCAGGCATCTATGCACCCTATATGATATGTTCTATACATATCAACAAGTGTTATGTTTTACCCCAAGATTCATGTTTCTTGCATTGTACTGCATATAAAAACTGATTTATTTATACATTACTCTCTAGCTGCTGCAGCTACAGTTCAACAGTAGAATCTTTTCTTGAAAAATGCAAAATTATTTATGAAGTTTAAAATCAGCTGGTGCCATTATTGCAGAGAAGTTGGTACAGTGTATTTAGTTTCATGACTGGAAAAAGCAAGGTATCTTCTCTATGATCCATTGAAAAATTGACTATAGGAATGGTTTGAAATTATATGGAATGAAACCTCGTGATTCCTGGAATTTGCATACAACTTTTGACAATTAGGCCTAAGTTAGTTCATTCTATTTAGTGTCTGGCTCTATGAAAACTTAAAATTATTAAGCCTGTTTTGGGAGATATACTACCACTTGTAGAAGTCTACCTGTAGTTGATGCAGAACTTCTCAAATTAGTTTTTTTCAATAAAGAAATGCAAGCAGTGTAAATATTTACTTAACTTAAAACTCTGGAAAATGAAAAACTCTGAACAAATTTTTTTTCTCACTCAGATGAAAAATTTTCAAATTAAGATACACATAAATAAATATACTAATTAAAATAAAACAGAGAAACAACAGAAGATACACCACAAAGCTTCTTGAAAAATATAACTTGCTTATAAATTTCACAGCAACTAAGGTGCTAAAATTCAACACTAAATCAATTTCACATCTAAATCAACCATGAATACAAACTTCAACACAGTAGAGATTTCAAAGCAAAAACCTAAAATGGATTCTTTTCAGACACAGCATGAGGTCCCCCTGTTATAATCCTGCCTTATTTACTTTAACCTTTAATTTACTTCCTCATTTTGTTGAACAAAATTGGTGTCATTTACTCGCTCCTGCTTCATGTGTGGTTTACATTGTCAAATTAAAAAGTGTCAGACTGTGGAAATTCTACTTGTGGCCTTCTATTTATTTTAGATTTGACCAAGTTCAAATGTCTAAGTTAACAGCTGTTCTGACTTCATGGAGTTTGATCCAATGTTCTGAAAAGGAAAACATTCAATAGCATTAAGAAACAAAGATTTTGAACATTCCCATATGGACAAAAGCAAAAAATCAGGTCTGGATAGCAGTCTGGAGTTTTAAAACATCTATGTTTAATGATGCTTTGAATCCAGAATTCCGTTTTTTTTTCTCTGGAGCTGATGTGCAGAATCCCGCTTCTGATATGCCTACACAAGTATACCTTCTATATATGGTCATGTAAGTAGAAGTAATAATTAACATGTCTTTGCCATTTGTCTCTACAAATGAGAGCATTTGACAAGTTTGTTTCTGCATATTCAGGCTTCTCTGGTACATTAGACTACTCTAATTCACTGATCTAATACCAGCCTGACATTTTAATTCAACAGTGTGAATTAATGAATACAGCACTCCAAAACTATTTTAGTCATTTGTCTGCTTGTAGGAAGATTACAAGCAGGTCAAGTCACCTCCCTACTTCACAAAATGAGAAAAGTATTTACTCCTGAATTGTTTTGAGAAGAAGTATATCAAAACTAGATTTATTACTGCCATAGTCTGACAGTCCTTTTCAGACCGTAATTTCAGCAGGAATTTACCTCAGTAAATCCCTAAAAACAAAATGATAGTAGTGTAAAATTACTATGGGCTTTATCATACTATTAATGTGTGAGAAGAAACCTCTACTTATTATCAGAAAGGAGTTCTGTTTGAGACAGATATACAATATCCTAAAATCAACAGAATATTTCCTCAAAGAAAAACTATTCAAAGTACCAAAGATTCACAAAAACAACATAATGTGTGAATTTGTAGACGTAATTTATATTAAACCCAAGAAATGAAAGGGGTTTTGTAATATCTTTTAAATATAGCCAATTTGGGATATTGTTTATTTTTCCCCGCTGTACTGCATTTAAAAGAAAACATAGACTCTGAAGTATACTCTCCATCACCCTGTACATGAAATGAAAAATAACATTAATAAGTCATTTGAAAACAAAGGAGATACCTAAAAAGAAGTAAAAAATCCATCTGTGCTGTTATTTCATTAAATGAAAATGGAATTATAACAGGTACTCCTATGGCTATGTCTTCTTTATTTTCAACTGACCTTAGAAAGTTAAACAAAGGAGCTCTGACTAAGGTTCATAAAGCTTTCTCTTCTCCAGCTCAACCCCACAAACCCTTTACCTCCTACTACTTTTGTTATTGACTGGAGCTATTTCCTTACTACCACCATTATCTGCAACACCTCTCACCAATAGTTTTTAATAAGCCAGCCCTAACAACATATGAGAAACTGCCCTGAAAAAGTCAGGCCCAAAATAACTAATAGAAACTATACTGTTGTTTTTTTTTTTCCACACATTCACACACACAAGCACGCACACTCACCCACCCACACCCAGGAACAGGTGACCCTTTTAGGATAGTCTTTTCTTCCATGGAAAAGGATGAAGCTAACACATTTTGGCAACATTATATTTGTTTGAATAATTTAGCGAAACTAAGAGAAAGAAGCGTAATCTGAAAATTAATAAATTACTTCAAGGTCAGTCTCCAAATGTCTGGATTTAGTAACTACAAATTTGTAAAGCAAACAAGGGAAAAGTTTTAAAAATCCAGGAAACATTAACTGAAGCTGAGGCCTTTCACAAGATCAAGACAAGATAGATGACAACCTGTAACGGTGTATCTTAGGGCTCCATGACTTCAGTTTGGAATTCGGATGCTTGTATTTGCAGTAAATTAAACAAAGCTGAACCCATCTAGAGAAAAAAACACAGCAAATCAAATTACCTTCTTTTTGCCTAAGTATAATAAATGATGGAGCCTCTTTCTGTTGCATCATGCAGAGTTATTCATAGGCATTTCAAATTATATAACTTCAAAGCACCCTATATCATAATTGTCATAAATTGTTACAATACAGCACAATGAAAACTCAGTAATATGAGCAAAGATCGAATTGCTGTGCTGTTCTTGTTTTCAAAACTCATGAAAGCTTCCAACAAATGTTAGCAGCTCAGCCAATAAAATTAAAACTAAGAAAAAAAAGGATGGGAAATACATTCACAAGGCATATTCAATTATGATAATTTGGGAGGTTCACCTTTTGTTCATAAAATTTTAAAATCCTAATTAGGTTTGTCTGTTACTTCAGCATGTTTAATTGATAATATGCTGCACCTCTTGATAAGCATATGCCAAAAGAGAGCATAAAAATAATTAGCTTGAACTGCAATTGAGACCTGAAAATCATTAACAGACTATTTTCAGGCTCATTGCTTAAATGAAGATGACAACTCAACTAAAACTAGAAGACCCGAATTAATAAGTGAACTTCAGAAGGTTCAAAGTTTTGTTCAGATAAGCACCCAGACGTTTCCATTTTAGTGCTTCACTACCAAAAGCTCATTAAGTGGTGCAACATGATATGAATCAAATGCTGAAAGAATGTGAAATAGAATACAAAACTTAAGTCCCACCTTTATATTATGTTACCAACATCCTTTCATAAATATTGGGTGCTTATGTGAACTTTAGGGAAACTAAAGGAACCCTACAAGATCAATCACCTCTGAGTACCATTTTCCTTTTCAAGCCCCTGCAACCTACTCATCTTTATTCAAACATTCTGCTATTTGGAATCTCATTCATTATTGCCTCTACAATCATCTAATGCACTCCTCCTATTCTGATCACAGCTTCTCCTTGCACTTTCTTAACAGCATGCATAAGATGCAGACACATTGGTGTGGATATCTGTATCTCTATGAGATAGATAAAAACAAAGACAGAAAGGAAGGAAAAAAGAGGGGGCTTTGGAGACATAGTCCTAAGGAAGAAAAAAAGGGGACTGCAGGAACCTGTTCAAAAAAGGATACAGAGCTGCTTTAGGCTCCAGAAAGAGGAAAACTTCTGGGACTTCTACTGGCTATATGCATCACAAACTTAGAAAAAAAAGAGGGAACAAAATTCATTTAATTGCAACACAATCCTCTAAGTCCTTATACAAGAAAAGCTTAAAACTTTAATCATTTGTGATGCCGAAGGCCTGCACAATAGTGGTGAGGGTTCTTTCAACTGACTAGGAAGCAAAAACAAAGAAAATGAAAGGTTGATAAAAATTACAGAGTATGATACCAGTATCTTCAAATTCCTCTCTTTGCTTACACATACTTTTAACACCACTTCATAAGCAATGCAATGTAAATCCATCTGATGAAACTACATATGCTCAGCTAACAAACCAGTATAAAACAGCTTAGTTATTGTATGATATATGAAGTTGGGGTCAAAAAAGCACTTTACAGTAAGCTATTATTATGCCCAAATTCAACAGAATGCACAATCCTAGGCATAATACCAACAATGAGGGAACAAAATGAAAACAGTAGCTTTGGTGCAAACATATAACAACTTCTCTGCCTTTCCTTCTGAAAAATCACCAGCTTCTAAAATCTGCTTCTACCTTCCTATAAAACCCCCACATCAAGCTCAATACTACTGCTCGTCATTTAACTAGAGTAAACCACACTCATATTTCATGCGAAAAGTGACAGTTTAATTCACAAACATTAAAATTTGTACCACACGATTACAGGGGTCAATTGCAACTCAGGCCTCTTGCCCTAGTGGAAACATTGTAGAACTCTAGGTATATAGTAATGTGTTTACCCTCCTGGATTTTAAAGTCAGCTGACCAATGATGGTAGAAAAGCATAAA
>VXBN01017351.1:195542-217960 GCA_013397395.1 Sinosuthora webbiana
GTCTGCATTACTTCCAATTATTTCTGGTTTAGAAACTGGTTTAAGAAAGAAAATGTACTGTGCAGGACGATCTCACAACAATGGTTACACGGTTTAACACTGTTTAAAAAAACCTACATATATGGGGAAAAGCCAGGTTTTACACATTATGAACTTTCCAGTTTAATTTAAAATGCAATATGTCTCCAAAGACTGTGCCATTAATCACAGATCAAATACCTGCAGATTTCCCTAGTCTGCAAATAAAAGATTGTGGTGAAAATTTGTAAGGAAAAAAGAAAAATCAACATGGTATGACTTAGATGAAGAGACAGGAAATAGGGCCATTAAAAAATAGTGATGGGAAGTGAGAACCTAAGGAGGAACAATAAAGGCCAAAAGAGGCTTGATGAGGAATCAGAAGACTCAGAGCTAGTTAGCCAGCTACATAGCTCTTTCCAAAATGCAATCTGCCAAAGAAGCATCCCAAGAATAATACTGTATTTATCACCCCAGAGATATTAAAAATTTAATTTCTCGTTTTATTTCATTATTTTATCTGAATAATCTAAAAAAATTAAATTATTAAAACTACTTAAACCATAAGATATGTTCTCAATGTTTACTTAGTGTGGTCTCAGCTGATTATTTCATAACAAGCGTAGCAGAATGTATCCTTTGACTGCATAATTTTGGCTGGAAGATTTTAAGTAAATATTTGTAACACAATGACCTATATGTGAAGGTTTTTATTTCTACTGTAAATTTATTTACTTTAATTATTGCACACTGGTACTTGCAGCCAAATCTTTGCTAGTACTCTGCTACTCAGTATTCTATCCAGTTATCTAGCTTCATGGTCATCTGTTCCCAGAACCATAATTCATCTTTCAAAATAGATATCTGAATAATGTGAGATGCAATAGACTCAATGTCAGGGGGAAAAACAAACAAACAAACAAACAAGAAAATAAAATCAGATCTGATAAATCAATACAGGTACAAAAGAAACTTCAAAATGTAGCTTTATATTTAAAGGTTAAAGCCAACAAAAAAACAGACTTTACGTTTCAAGACTAATATGACATAAATCTGATCTCAATTAACTGAAATCAGGGAAAATTCTCTATTACACTTCACAAGGATCGGGCTCGAGTGTTCTGGGCTCTTTTTCTTCCTACAATTAAAGACCAGCTTACCCAGCTCATCATTACCCACATTAGTGCACAGCACATAGAAATGGCTCAAGCAAAAGATGCAGCATAAGGATTAAAATTAACCCTTTGCTTACAAATGATGGCACCGGACACACTATTGGAAATCTGTAACCCGCTTCTAGGACTAACTAAAGATTTATGCTATAAAGGAATATATACAAATGACTAAGCAGAACACTCAGCATAAGGATTAAGACTTCTTACCCCATATTTACATTGGCGGGATGTTGCTCCATACTGGAAGCGACACTGTTCATCAGCATCATACACCTGACCTGGGGCCACAGCTGGATAAAGAAAGTCACGCTTGGGAGGCTCATTATCAAGGCAAGTACCACGGCCCGAACTGTTCAACATAAAGGACCAAATCAATTAGGAATTCTACTGACTGTAAATCACAGTAATGATATTACGTAGCTAAGTTCTTACTTTTAACAGTGCTTGGGTGTGAAACATATGATTGCAATAAACAGACAGTAAGAAGGTACACCCATATTAACAAGAGAAAATATTTAGAGGTGATTAGGAAATTAAAATAATTTATCATTATTATTTTAAAAAATGCTTCTTTTAGATTGTGAATTAATTTTATAGATTATCCTTTTTAAAAGTGTGATAATTTCTGAGCCACACAAGACTGATTTTCATTTTTGGTTTAGGATTCCTATTTGTTTTCACTGAAGAACAGCTACATTTAGTCATAGAATGAAAAATAAACAAATTAGGCAAATGCAAGAAATTCAGTTTACAATTTGAAATGACCCTTCTGATCCTTCAAACAGCTAAGTATAATCTTATAGATAGGAGCAGCTCAACTGGTTTATGTAAAACTAAAACACATCCAAGCTTCAACATGACGAAATGTTTATAGGATCAGGACCTTAACACGCAAGCTTTTCTTCCATTCAAGTAAAGGAAATGGTTACAGAGGTAAAAATTCTGCAGGAACTTCAAATTTACCTATACTAGGGTGAGTGAAAAAAATTTTATGGGTCCAAGATGTTTTTGTTTGTATTAATATTTAGTCCTAAAATATTCATGTTGGAACCAAAAGAATGATCTTTTCAAACTTCAATATTTTCTTCTTTTTATATTCACTGTTTTGTTCAGTGGTTGATGGTTTTTTTCCAAAATATGCCCATATTCAACCACAATAATTTAGCGTAGTGGAATAAATAACAAAGAAAGCCAAAACCAGACTGAGTTCTGTTTAGAAAACTTTGTACTTTGCTAAATACAATTATTCAGTTTTATTGGGTCAGTGTGCATAAAAGAGGACAGATGCTTTTTTACTTTCATTTCACATGTGAATAAGTGAGGATTTTCAAAGAATTCTTATGGCAACACTTAAATTTTTTTTTCCGACATTCCTACCAATTTTGCCAGCACTTATGTTCTGTTTTTTTCCAAATCTTTTCCATGCACCTTGCCAAAGGAACGTAATTTCAGAAGTGAATGTTCTACACTGTTTTTTGGAGATCTCCAATTTTCTATACTTTTCATCTGCAGATAAAAAAAGAGCAAAAGGTGTCCTTTAACTACATATTTTATGTTCTCATTTTAACTCTATTTTGATCACATCTTCAAAATACTACAAAAGATCTTTTGGAAAAACAAAGAAACAAACCTCTGCCAACCATTTCAGAAGGTGGCAAATAGCAACTAATGCAAGAACCAGGTAAATACTGGAAAAAATACAGTATTTGATTACCAAGGAACTTGGTGTGGTTCACCTGCATGCATGCATATATACCGCACCCATGCATCCACTCAGCTGAAATCTGCTTTTAAAATATCAACTGTGTGGTTTAGGCATTAAAAAAATGGTGTAGTTTTCTCTTTATCTTATGTAATTATTGATAAAAATAATATTTTTTTTTCCTAGCAGTAGAAGTTGGGAAAATATCCTTCTATCTTTTCAAATATTTCAGTGTTGTATTTTGCGTGTATGAGGAGAGCATGTTAATAATTCTAGTATTAAAAGAACTGACATACAAGCTGATTTTTCTGCAATGTCTGGACAAAACTGCAGATAGAATCTTTCCTTAAACAAGCAGTGAGAAGTTTAGCATTTGGCACCAGCTTCAGCTAGTATTGCTGTATGATGGGAACATTTCCACAGATTCCAATAATGCAGAGTTTACAAGATGACTGTAAACTGTGATCTTGTAAACAGACAGCCAAGGGGACAGCATTTAAAAAACCTCATTACCTTCAGTGACTTCTCTCCACAGGCATATGTACCCCTGCCCAAATTAGATTACATAATCCATTCTAAATCTTTAAATTTGCTAAATTAAAATCTATACCTACTCTACAAGACATGCAATGGCAGAAAAGCACGTCAAAAATCCTTGTACTGAATACAAAAAAATTACTCTTCTGCTCTAATTACCAGATTTGCACCATAATGAAATATTGCTGTAGTAATCAAGTGAGAAAATAACTAGTGAGAAGTCATTCTATTTCTAGCTACATTATATCACAACCTCTAGATTGAAAATTTATTTCTGTCTTCCCTTCTGCTTCAGTTCTATTATTTATCTCAAGCAGTTGAGCACAACTGACCCCTGATACTGTACTGTGGGAACTGAAGTATCCTGGAAAAGAAATGGCATGATCTTTATAAACACATTAATAAAACCAGAGACTTTCCATGGCTAATGAAAGGTCTGACCAAAGCCGTGCTAAGGATGAATCCAGGCTGAGGACCATTTAACCTTTCCAGAAAACTTTTACAGGACTTGGGAATGGTCCAATACTCTTGTGTGTATGTCCCTGTTCTCTCTTTCTTTGTTCCATCAAAGCAAAACCCATATACTTGAGAAAAAAAATTATGTTAAATCCAGGGGAATGAAACAAAAAAGTCCAAGAAGATTAATGGTTTTGAAGAACTTTATAAACATAGATCTAATAGTTATTATCAGTCAGGCATATAAAAATGTAGATGCAAAGATGTAAAAAAGGATAGGAAAAATTGCCTCAAGCACCTTCATATCCACAGTTTTAGAAAATTTCTACTCACTATTGCTTTTGTACTTTGTGATTCTGTCTTATACAGAAATCATACACACCAAGTTAAAAAATCTACAAGATATCCCTGCAGAGCATTTCCATTTTAAATATAGTGTGGATAAATCTTTAGTGTCTGCAACAGAAATAAGATGATCTCGAACTGACCATTACATTCTATTACCCTACAAGGTATGACTAGTACTCAAAGTTTTTCTCATTTTCCTAACTTCAGGTTAATTTTGTGAAGTTTTATGGGACATGCTGGGACTTGTTTCAATTATAAAATAGCTAAGCTTGATGTCATTTCAGCTCAGTATTCCAGTGTAGTATCTCCAGAGATCATTTTAAAACACTCTACAATGTAATATAAACTTTTATTTTTTTAATTTTAGTATCACAGGACAGCAACTTATTCTTCTATTTGAAAGGATAACAAGGATACTAGAACATTCTAAGAAAGCTTAAGATTTCAGACTGCTATCACTGCTAACTGCTCAACCAAACACCAACAAGAGATTAAATGTTTCTAAATCTTTACAGACTGAAGAACACAAAACTCAGGATAACCACCTCGGCACACATATCACAGTTGCACCAAGACCAATAAAGAGAAAAAGCAAAAACCATGGATGTAGATCTCTCAGGTTTTATGTTCCTATTACAATATCTATTCCCAAATATCCCTACTTACACAGTATAACCCAACTCCTTCAATGGCTGAAGAAAATATCCCAAAATGCTGGCTCTGATAATTGGTTTTGAATGTCACTCAATGGCCTCATTCATAATAACGATGTGGATTACAATGCCACCTACACTTAATGATCACAAATTAAATGTATTATAAATATTTGTGAATATCTGTTATAACTAAAAAATCAAAAACATACATACATTGATAGTATGCATGTTTTATTTAATTCTGACACCAAATTGCTGATAAAATATGAAAAAAAGCCATAGTAAAAATTATTAACAAAAAACAAAGAGCATTTTGACATATACATACCATTAATTACTTACATGCCAGTGAATCTGACTCCTAACTGGATCCTTACTTCATATATATAAGTAAAAACTGATTTTTAAACAGCAACAAGTTATAGTTCTGTACAGGTTACAAAAGCTGCTTTACTTGACATTAATGGGTAAACTCTGCACATTGCTCAGTAGTCTAAAGAGCTAAGCATAAATATTTGTAGAATCTGGACATAAGTAGCATAACTGTGATTTGGATTTGGCATGCTTAAAATTAAAATGAAGCCAAATGCAATTACTAAATAAAAACTTTCTTGAATATTACGGAAATTTAGATTTACCACTCACTCTCCTGATAAAATCTGCATCTTTCCATTCTTTTACGCCAAGGTTGGCTCTGTCTTAGTATCTACTTCATATGAAAGACTTTGTAATCTTGCACAATCTTTTCATCACATTCAATTTTCCTTTTGCTTGGAGGTAGTAACTTGCTGCTTTCTTTAATGCATACTATCCCCCATACTTTCCTGTCTTCCAAAGCATTATTTTATTCATTGGAATAATTATCCAGCAGCCATACTAAGAAAAACCTATTGGTTCATCTGTCAAAACCATCCTCCTATCAAAACCTGGTTTTAAGAGTTCAGGAGATACTAACATAAAATACTGGACCCTTCATTTATTTAATCAGTTAGTCTACAAATAAGTTAATGGAAATGTGCTGCTGATTCTTCCCTTTACAATTTCATTATATTTAAATAAATCAAAAGGTAGACAAATAATAATACTTGCAAAATCAACACTCAAAGCCATATTGCCATCCCATAATTACAGAAACTCTTAGATCTTTTTTTCAACTAAGTAGCCTTTTAAATAAAACATAAAACTTTCAAAGTTTCAGAAATCTACAGCAAATGAGGGCATGTTTTTTATTGAACTACCTGTTAGCAAAAATTAATTTAAATCTTAGTATAATTTAAACAAAATAAGCAAATAATAATGCAAAGTGTAGGTCAACACAAAATACTGAATGCAAAATTTCTCCACTGATTTGTAAAAAGAGATACTAAATTTTGATATAATTGATGTGATCTTATCTTTAAAAACTAGTGTTGAATTATAGTTTTTTTCAGATGTTACTTTACATTTCTAGAGTACAAGGGAACGGGCCAGAGTGCCACAGATAATATATGAGGCATATATAGACATATCCTATATTTACCTTCCATATCCACTTGTATATTTAAGATTCTTGAGCAGATGATATCTAGACCAGAAGACTAAATAATTTTTTTTTCCTATATTGTCTGAATGGGCTTGCTTGGACCAAGACAGTTTTGGCTCCCTTCCAGAGTTAGTAAATTTTAGTCTAAGATCTAAATCCTGCTGTATGGCAATCATAGAGTGTCTCCAAGAATTTCCTGTCATAGATCTTAATGAAATAATTTAAGATTCTTGGTTCTCCTCCATCTTCAAAAGACAATCCTGCCTTTGAAAGACAGAGCTGGCCATCTTGCTTCTTTTAACTCCTCTCCCGCTACTGACAGGAAAAATAAACTATGATTCCAGAAATCACCCAATTTTTAATAACAAAACATATAAGTTATATATACACACAGTCATGTTGCATGGAATGAAATTAATACTAATTGTTTTTCAGTCACTAAAATTTTAGACTTGGCTCTTTTCTCCTATGAACAGGAGATATTACAGGTTTCTACCCATCTCACAAAAATCTCTGTCCCCTGAGACTGCCCTCCAAATCTTCAATTCTCAGTCAGTTTTACTGTAATTAGTTCCATATAATGTTAGTGAAATTAAAGCCATTGCAAAGCACTTATGAACAATTCAGTTGATAAACTGAATTATGTCAATCTTTACCTAAAAGCTTGGCAGACAACACCTATTATGTACTTCAAGGAATGTTTTCTCCAGAAAAAAAAATTTCCTTTGGCCATTGCAGTATCTGTGCTGGTTGATCATCCTTGCTGACAGTTTTGGTAGATGTATTAGTATTATATAACTTTGCTTTGTCTTATTGTCATCCTTTGAGCCATATTCATCCTCTTTCCATCCTCTTTCAAGCACTCCTGCAAAATAATTTGCTTTCCCAACTACTGCCTGACTGCAATTATACCCTCCAGATGATACTTCATGGTTACTCCTCAGTGCCAAACTGATGTAGCAAGTGGTGATCTGAGCTGGTAAACTAGTAAATCCACATTAATCTTCCTTACCATAAAATACTGTGAACATGTAATGAAATTCAATCAAAATTCATTCCAGTTGCATTAATGTGGTACCATGACAGCCTGGCCCAAACATGTGCAAAGGTCCAAAGATATAAATCTAAAAGGTCCCACAGACCAGGTTCCTGCTTGGGTATCTACACTGAATACTCTCATGTCCTACTTGTCTTGTTACACACCTAAATGCATTCCAAATCAGCTTGGCCTCTAAAGATCTAAATCGGCATTTTTCTCACCTGTTACTGAGTCATGAAGAAATATTAGGAAAAACAAATAGTTTTTCCTTTCAGGATGCTGATCCTTCTGCTCTTCTAAAAGCAATCATAGATATGTCATCACATGAAACTTGCTTTTTTTTTTTCTTCCTGCTAACTGTTTACTACCTGCAACTGAAATGTACTTGCTGTTAGAGCTGTTCTGACTTAAAGAGAGGTGTGAATGGGTGAAAGTGATTTTGGGTTCTGACATTTGTCCTGCAGGTATTTGTGTTACTCTAACAGCTGCCTGTTGTTATTGAGATGGCATAAAAGGTGAGGAAACTAGAAACTGGAGAAACAAAGTACAGTTTTACAGACTAGTCTACCTTATAAAATAATAAATCAAATATTTTAAGGAAAAAATTATCAATTAATTTATAGGACATTGGATCCACAGACAATAAGAAGCCTAGATTTATAATGAACAGATCATGTCTGAAAATCTGACATTTTTGAAAACAGATGCCAGGATTAGTAGGTGAAAGAAAAGTTATATTTGACTCTTAGTACAGTATTTAACACAGTATTCTATGCAACTGGAAAATCTAAAACAAATTGTGATGTGTAACATAATCTGTGTCCAAGGTGGCTTTGCTAAAAAATAACACCTCCATTCCACATTACAAAAATATAGCCAAAGTATTATAAAAATTAATTTATCATTGAATCTCCTATGCATAGATTTTTGTTCTTTCTCTAGTTCAAATATCACTTAGTATCTTCTGTAATGATTTTTTTTTTTTCTGAAATTCATAGATGGTAGTAATTCCTGTAGAGTTGCAAACACTGGCAATGATAGAGAAGTATTTCAAAAAATCTGAGGAGATTAGGACTATGGAAACAGATTCAACAGAGTACTTCTGGCTTTATATTAATGTAACCGCAATTTCACTGCCATCCCACAGACTTCGAAATTAAACTTAGCCATAAATCAAACCATAAATGGAAAAGAATAATAGAGATGCTAACAGTAAATAATAAACTAAATCAATAAAGAAACCCAGGGTAAAAAGGCTCAGGAAAAAAATGCTTTTAACTGGCAGTAAAAATTGGAAAGATCACTGCATACATCAGACTAAAATTTGAAACTGTGCAGGAGCATTATGAACAACTGTCCAACACTATTACATTTGCATAACACAAGCCACAGAATTTCATCATGTTCCTTCCCCTAAATCCATAAGAAATAACTGCTTCACTTTATGTTGAATTGTGTCCTCATCAATAAACAACTTACTGTCAGGACAATTATGGGATCAAAATGGAGTTTTTCAGAGAAGAGCAACAAATAGAAGCAAATGAGACAGAGAATGGCAGAAGTGTAACAAGAAGAACAATCTCCCAAATACTACAAGGAAATACCTGAATGACAAGCCTACAGTCAGAACTACAAAGCTGTGAAACAATCTTAGAAGAGATATGAAAAGCATACTTTTTTCCATAGCTAAAACCAGGCTACAATGACATACTAGAAAGACTGCTAATGGGAACAGCATTGAATTAACATAAGCAATTGGTAATTATAAAACAAAATAACTATGTATATTTTTAAAAATAATGCTAGTGTTAAATAAATACACACATATATATATCTATCTATATACCCCCTTAGCAAATGAAATGATATTGTGAGAAACCTGTATCACACGTATATGGTAAGGATGATTTACTCATTACTGCTTTAGTTTAGACATTCATCTTAAATACGCCAGTACATTAAAGTGTGTGGGTGCACAGGTTTTTTTGTATCACAGAGGTGTGATACAAAATGCCTTAAACTTATTACAGTCGCTGATGAGAAGTTTTCTTCCTCTGAATAGCACCAACATTAAATGTCTGTCTCTGCCCACTGACTCTACAGAAGCTCAAGCACCTTGACAGCCAAGTCAGTGACTTCTCTGCATCATGTGGGAAGCTACATCTGAACTGACCTAAAGGTTTTGGTCTAGATGAGTCTCTTCAGAAAAGATACAGAAGACAATATCTTATTCTGAATTTAGATCCCTAAAAGAAAAGAAGATGCTAATTTTGTTCTTAGTAGCCTCACAGTTAGACAATTGACTGGTTTAAGTTTCTCTCTTAAAATACAGTAATTATCTGAATTACTGAACAACCTGTATTTCTTAAGGGAATGATTGCACTGATGACACTGAACCTGCCAACTAACTCTTATTTGTCTCCAAAAAAGCCCATCTTTCAGCATCTAAACAAATCTGTTAAGAATCTGTTCTCAGTGAACTCATGGTTATATATACTTGTCTTCAAAACTTAAAACACTTCATTATGAATCATCTTTACCAATGTATATATTGATATGAGTACATTTTTTGAATAATGTATTTTGACTGCTTGAATTTTTTCAAAGTGAAATTTCAGATAGCAATCTACTTCTGGCTAAAAATCACCACAGAAGTAGAGGCTTTCAGAATTTTAAGGTATTAATATAAAGATCTATGCCATTCTCTTCCATAACCTTTATATTCTCACCAATGGTACCAAAGAAATTTGACAGGTAAAAACCCATGAGACTGCATGACAGATATCAGAAGAATTAAATGTAAAAGGAATGGGGCTATAACCATCTTCCCTTCATTAGATTCCCTCACATTATGTATGCTTACAAAATATGATTCATAGACAAATTCTGCCCTCCTTTATTTCCCACTCTCAGATTAATGAAGTAATGAGGTGTGATCAGCACTTCAGAATCTTTTGAGTAGATTAAAACAGTAGAGAACTCTTAAGGTGGTGAATGGAGCAAAAGAAGTGTTTGCCATTACACTGAAATAATACTCTACAGAAAAAAGAGTTTTAAATTACTTACTGTATATCTGTCTATTCATTATAAAAATGTAAACCAACAGAACAGGTCACTATATCTCTACAACTGATCGCAAAAGGTGTCAAATTTTTTAAAACTCATTTTTCTTGAGAGATTACTTACTCTAAAAAACTGGTGATGTAATCCCGACTGCAAGCTGACCAGGAGAAAGGATTGGTGTTTGCTGTAATATGAGCTGCCATTAGCTTTGCTGCCTCATGACCTTTGGTCCCACAGGAATTTCCAATTCCATCATGATTCATACCAAAACTGCTCAAAAGAGTAGGAGAGAAACAGCCCATTACTTTTCTACAGCATCATATATCACTTAAAAATAATGTCACATTTACAGCAATCACATTGGACCTAAAAGAACACAGTTCAGGAGAACTTTTAAGTAGACAGTCAGTTAAGTCCTGTTTAGTTTTATCAGATCGCATAATACAGCACAATAACAAAACCTTCTTTCCTTCTATGGATTTTTGGAAGCATTTTATTTGTTTTCTAAAGCTTTTAAAGAAAACATGTCTGTATTCTTGCAAGACAAATACAGAACACTCAAGCCTTTATTTGGTATGGCACTCACATTCCCTCTCTGTATCTACTCACAGAGGAACTCGGAGCCCTTCTGTTAGAGCTCTGCTTTGTCAAAGAATGTCAAAATGAAGAAAAGTAAAAATCAGCAGAAAATATAAGAAGTGGAACTTCTGGGGGGAAGTTGGCCAAAAGAGATTCTCAGGAAAGAAATTAACTTTCAAGAAAGATGATATGTCCCTAGTAAAAAAAAAAATTCCTAAAGAATCCTTATGTCTTAGAAACCCTTTGAACTATAGATCATCAACATAACCATTAAATTAAAACTAGAAGTAAATTCACAGACAATCTATTTCAACAGACTTTCACTGCAGACTGTCTTTGTTTAGGACAATCAACAATGTATACATTATGGATGTGACATAAATGAATATGTCATAAATGAATACCTGAACAGAACATTTCTCAATAGTGTACACATTTCTAAAACTCCACTTTCTTAGTCTTAGATTAGTTTCCATACAATCACCTGGGGAGAAAAGTTCCCTCATATCTTTTTTTTTTTTTTAATATTAAGCTTTGGTCAAATTTCCTCCTCCTTGAAGGCTTAGGAAAGCAGAGGGGGAGATGGTGAGAGACACAGGAACTTCCCTGATAATGAGACAGAGAAGTAATTAAAACAATGCCAAAACCGAGATTCTGAACTCCCAGAATCATACAGAGAGGTCTGTCTTTGGAGCCTTCTGTATGCTAAAAGGACTGACCCCGATTTCTCACTCATCATTCAGGAACACAAATGTTTTGAGGCACTCGGTTTTGATTTTCTATAACATTTGAGACTGACTGCAAGAACATACAAAAAGTGGTAGATAAGAAACTGACCTTTTATCAGTTGACAATACCACTTCATACCAGCCCATGCCAGTTTCTTCACTGAAAGCAGTGGCAGTTGTGTTATATTAGTCTGAACATATTGCTCCAGAATGTGGTATAAAACCCTAAGACTTTAATGTTACTCTGAACTTCAACACACTATTTCACCTCTTCAGACGTTCATAACAAACTACAAGAGGAAGGTGTTGGCAACCATTCCTTCTAAAGAAAAAAGAGCATCAGATGGATGATTCCTACAGGATCAGGAAGGACTTCATCATCAAAAAAGCAAGGCTGCCTTGCCTATGGAATGCGTCCCTATGGAATACATATTCTGCAGCAATGCCTGCATGTGTCTGGCTCAGTTTGTGATATCTCACAAGTGCAGAAGCCATTTACTGCATTAGACACTGGAAAGGTCTGACTGACACCTTAAACTTACATAATCAAATAAAGAATGTCCCTTGCTTATAAAAAATACAGCTTTAATCAAATCATCTGAGTAATGTATGTAATGCAATGAAACTTTCAAACCAGTGTTAATTCTGAGGATCTTATCAATAGCTATTTGTATTAGGAGAGGAAAGAATTTAGATGTCCTAAATTAGATGTGCAACTGGACATGAACTTTTAAACAGAATTTTACAATGAAAAACATGCTTTATTTACCTGTTCTCAGTGGCAATTATTTCTTAGAATTTGGGTTACTTCAGACAGAAACATTCCTTTTTGAAATGTCTCTGTACCATTTCTGAAAACAGAAAACCTTATTTTTTAATAATCTCCATAAATTACTCCTTTATAGAAATGAGTTGGTTGATTCTTATATTCAGCTTACCTCTAGTTACTGTATCCCATTTATTTAAAAACTTACAGACTTCAGTTCTCTGGGAGATTGAATTTTTACCTTTCATGTGTATAAGTTAAAGAACAAACATAGTTTAATAACTTTCCTTCTACCTGCTCTCCTTGTGAAAAAGATAATGTTGGTGACAGTGGCAGTGATACCCCTGATAAAAAGCACGTCTGTGAATGGAAGCCATAATTTCTGATGCACATGGGAACTCCATCAATGCCTTTCCATGAGCCAATGGTATACTTTATAAATATTCATTCACCTAAATCATCTAATCCTTTCCAAGGTTTTCCTACTTGTCCTTGCTTCTGAATTTAGGAGGAATGTGATCATGAGGTGCAGGTAACTTTTCTGATGTTTGCAGAAGGGTTTTACAACTACTGTCATCATTTCCAAAGATGGTTAGTGGCAGCATGCCATTTCAGTCCAGTAATTTGCCCTCCTGTGGGCAGGATTGCAGATGGAAACACATTTCTGAACAAATTACCAGTTTTATTTCCATCAGAACATGCTGGTCATATTTGGCCATCATTACATTAAAAGTAGGTTTTTACAAAAGTATGTTTGCAATTGGATTGGCATGGAAAGGTAAGGAAGAAAGTAAGGAATATAAAATATTCTTTGTGGAGACACTGTTATAATTTACCTACCATTTTCAAACTCACTAAACATACACAGACTGTATTCCTTTCATTGGCTTAAAAACCTGTCTAAAACTGCCAGTATAATTCTGTCCTTACAAGAAGAGCCAAATGGGTGAGCAGAGACTGAAATCTCTTCAGCTGACACAGAAGTTATTCAGTGAAGTTATCTTTCCACCTACCATCTCAAGGAAGGATATTTAAACCAGCAGCTCTTGTGTTTTCATGCATTATGGCTCCTCATTTCCCAAGAGAGCACTTACTTATCATTAAAGAATTGTGCAAAGTAGAAACACTTAAGAACTTCAAAATTATAACTGAAACTCTCCTGCAAATTATCTCTAGCTTGAGTGCATCTTAAAAAATTCTAAGGCAGCACATTCTAGTAGTGTTCACTGCCTGTTTCGCTTACTAACATCTGTAACTGAACAGATTTTTTTCCTTTGGCAATCTGTTTTTCCTTATATCTGAAAAAATTATCTGAGGGAATTATTTGTAATACACATACAACTTAAAATCCAACCCCAGAAATCACAGGGGAGATAACTAGTGTCAGCTGCATCGAATAAAAGGGCAATAGATAAGCAGAGACCCTGGAGTATAAGCAGAGGGAAGGATGTGAACATAAACTTCTTGACTACCCTCCCTTTATCTTGCAGAAAAACAGCATTGCAGGTCCCTACAGTTTCATTTGGTTACTGATATGTTTGGTAGTTCTAAACAATGATGGTTATGGCTGCCAAAAAAACACTTATTGCTCATACATATGAAATTACAGCAGTCATTTTTGTGAGACAGCCAGAACGCTTCCATTCTTATTTACTACCCAGACACTTTTGACTCAGAGAAGATGGATCCACACCAATCTGACTGCATCTCCATACTCCTCCCTGGGATTTATTTTGTATACCTTATTAGCCCCCAAGTTACCTTAAAACTGGTACTCAGGTGAAATGGTGTTTCTCAACCAATTATCTCTGCTATCCAGCTAAAGTACTAATTATCTGCATATCAAACAATTTCCTAGCTTTCTTAGGGTTTGGAGCATTCAGAAAAGCAGAGATTGCTAATGTTCCATTTCTCTAAATAAAATAGAGAATGTTACGTTTTTTTGTTTCTTACCAACTCATGAGTTACACGAATTTGACCCATTTTTTTTTCAGAGCAATGTCTTTCATGCTGCTCTGCCACTTGTTTAACAAGATTAGGAAGAAGTGTGCCAGAGACAGAACTGTGAGTCAGGTGAGAAAAAAAGTTACACGAACACAAGANAAGTGAAGCACTGGATCTTCTTGTCCATTATCTGAAGCTGATTTACAGCTCCAAAAACTACGTATCCTCAGGATAAAGAATTGGCACCCTATCTTTCTAAGAGAAAGAAAAGCAACTTACACCTTGAGAGGTTTGATGATAGTAATTATCTGTCCTAGGAGATGAACTCACATGCTAGGACTGAAATGGGCTATTTTCAAGTAAGTATCTTCACCCTAGGTACATTGCAAGTATTTCTTCCAGGGTCTCAGCCTGTTAGACACACGGACCTAACATTTATGGAGAATGAAGTAAAAGGATAGGGAAGGGTCATAAAGTGCACCAGTGAAGAATACTTTAAAACTCTTTAAAAGTAAACCTCTGCCACAGTGCGGGCATGCTTGAACAAGTATTCTTGTATTTGACAGAAGACCTAAATAGTGAATCATAATTTACTTGGAGAAGCTGATACAAAAATTTTCATTAAATTTATATTAAGTAATTTTGCCAGTGTATTGTACTTATTCTCATAATGGTTTAGAAAGTGTAATTTAAATAGATTTCATATATGAATATGAAATATGAATATTTCATATTCATTCAAACTATTTCATATATATTCACATATAAATCTATTTTGTATAGCTTGGAATGTCTATTTAGGGCTTACATTAAAAATAAAACTGTTCCTTCCCTACATCTGTAAACACAGGCATGGCTTTAAATATACCTTTTCTTAGTGTCAGTAGAAAATACATGAGGGAAGAAAGGGAAATGTTTCAACATTATTTTGTTCAGCAAAAAGTGGGTGAATCCCAACATGAACTACTATTACAGAATAATAGAATATTTTTTTCCCTACAGAGCTACATGAAAAAAAGCAGAGTTTCTACGTGGACATACATGGTAATTTTATTAATTATTCTCATGTCTACTAGTAGTGAAATATTTGTCAATTGTTATGAGGTTATGGTAAATTCTGGAGACCTTACAATCATCAGATATTATGTCTTCTCAGTAACAAAAGTAAGCACTTTTTCTTTACTTTTGTAAATATTTCCCCCGTACTGTCTCTTAAAAGGGAATTCTCCTCTTTCTATGTAGCCCTCCACATAATTTTAGCCAATGTTATAAAAGTGTTGGTCATAGTTACATAACCACATGAAAATTAAAATTTACCATTAAGTGACATTACAAATGAAGGGATTAATAATCAAAAAGTATTATCTTGAAAAATCATCTTATTTTAATTTAGGATTCCAAACATTGATAGCATGTATTGAAAGTACCTAACATTGCATATTCCTCAAGGGAGGAATCAAGGTTAATTAGTTACTTCATTTTCTACCTCCATGTCTTAACATGGATTTTAACCTTAACTACTGATTTCCTGCATTTGGACATCATTCTGCGGTTTGGAGTATCCCTAATGCTTTATTTTGAAACAACACAGAATTTTAATCTTAGGTGAAACATATTAGTTCCCTGAAAACTAGGGAAACAAACTAATTCAATAATAGGAACTTTATAAAAAGCATATTTGCCATGAAATTCAACATAATTTTAGCACACTTCTATCCTAATTCTTTTCCTATTTACTTCCTAAATATTGTTCTTCTCTCAGTTATGGATGATGACCAAACACCCCATCAAAAACAATTTTTATAAACGAGCATAATTTAGTATTAAATAACATAAAAGGCCCTTAAAAGCATAGGAATTTCTAAATTACTAAAAATCAATGCAGTTTTTTCAGAAATCTGAATTTTCTTACAGGGAAACGACAGATTTCTGAGGGACTGTTACAAAAAATCAGACTTCTGGATTACACTGTCATAGTTATCCAGCTTTCATGGCACGACAGTAACATCATCAAGTAAGGCTTGTGTGCTACACAAAGCCAATAGTGCAAATGCATCAGGTCTTCACACTGTAGGTCAAAGTGGAAAGTATTGGCTCTGGTCAGGAAGCAAACTTCTGAGCTCAGATATCCTTTGGAAAGTCAAGGTGCCCTGAAGGTTATGATAACCTTCCACTTCATCCCCGTTTTTTCTTCTTGCACTTTTGTTAAGACCTGTGAAGTGTTACTATGTTCAGTTTCCTTGATAAAAATGCTTTGATGTTAGAAAAGTTATTTCAGTATTGCAAATTCTGAACTTCAAGTAATATTTCAGATAGGTAGAGACGGACTTTTGCCATATTTTAAATATAAACATCCCACACAATTTGGAGGATTTTGATATTCGTTTATGACATTTTATTTTATATGCATGTCACAAAAACTGAAGTCCCAAAGAAAACTTTTTAAAACCTGCAATATTATAAAAGCTGGCATAAAACAGGCTTCCTTTAGCAAAAAAGATGAGGGCAGGGGATGGAGGGTGGGGAGTGAGAGAGTTAGAAATAATTATGTATGGTCTTTTGTGGGTTGTGGACATGTTTTGGTTAAGGTTTTTGCTGGTTTTGCTTTGTTGGGGTTTTTGTTTCTTTGGTTGGTTTGGTTTCATTCTGTTTAATTTCATTTTGTTGGGTTTTGTTTTGGTTTGAGGTTTTTAAACTAAAAAAAATAGTTAGTCCCTAAAAATTCAAGCCATTTGGACTCCACCTCTCCTAGACATCTAGCAGGAATAAGCTTAATGTGTTCCCAACTAGGTTTGAAAAAGCTATTGTAAAGTTTGGTATGTGTGTCTCTATTACCTCAGACTGGAGTATTTTCTTTCTAGTTGTACAAAAAAGACATTCCTTGACACGCACTTCTTCTAGAAAACCTCTCACTAAAACTCGGGTCCTGTAAGGCAGCTGCAGTTTGACTGATTGTGGTGAGTTGACCCTGGCTCAATGCAGGTGTCTGCCCCTCTCTTCCTCAGCTGGACAGGACAGAGAAAGAATCAGGAAAGGTTTGTGGGTTGAAATAGAGACAGGAAGAGACCACTCCCCAGTTACCATCACGGGCAAAGTAGATTCAACTTGCTGAAATCAGCTTAATTTTATTACCAATCAAATCAGAGTAGGAGTATGAAAAATAAAAACTAAATCTTAAAACAACTTTGCCCCCATCCACCTCTTCTTCCCAGGCACAAATTTACTCCTGTATGGACAATGGGGGTTACAGTCATTAAACATCTCTGCTGCTCCTTTTACCCCACACTGTTCCCTTCTCCAGCATGGAGCCCCACCTACCCACAGCAGACAGCTCTCCATTAAATTCTTCAACATGAGTCCTTCCCATGGGCTGCAGACCCTCATGAACTTCTCCAGCATGGGTCCCATCCTTCAGGCACAGCCAGCCCCTCTGTGGGTCCACCACGGGGTCACAGGTCCTACCAGCAAACCTGCTCCAGTGTGGGCTCCTCTCTCCACATGGCCACAGGTCCTACCAGGACCCTGCTCCAGCACAGGCCTCCCACAGGGGCATAGCCCTCCTTCAGGCATCCAGCTGCTCCAACATGGTGTTCTCCATGGGCTGCAGGTGGATCTCTGCTTCCCTGTGCTCCTCCATGGGCTGCTGGGGCACAGCTGCCTCACCATGCTCTGCACCTCGGGCTGCAGGGGAACCTCAGCTCCAGTGCCTTCTCATCGACCTTGGTGTGTGCAGAGTTGTTTATCTCATGTATTCTCACTCATCTTTTCTGGCTGTTGTGGTATAGCAATTTTTCTACCCCCTTTCTAAAACGTGTTATCCCAGAAGGCACTGTCACTGATGGGCCCACCACCCTACTGCTAGTGTCACTGGTGGGCCCACCGTGGGCCTACCACTGTCACCCCATCCCAGAGTCTCTTGGCATCAGCAATATGGGACATGGAGGAAGCTTCTGGCAGCTTCCCACAAGATACTACCCTGAAGCCTGCCTGCTACTAAAACCTAGCCATGGAAACCCAATGTGCTGCTCAAACATGAAGCTCACTGGTCACTGAATGAGGTAAAGACAAGCATCTTCTGAAAGTACTACCAGATATTACTCCAGCACTGAAGACCATGCTTCTCATACAGAAGGAGGGGTATTTATAACATTTTTCATTTTGCATACAGGCTGAAAAGAGACTTTAAAAAGTGCTAGAATTGCAGGCACACTTTAGCTGTATGAACCCATTTAGAAATAAAAGCATGCTTGAAACTATCGTTGTTCTTCATCTTGAAGACAATTTACTCTTTGACTACACACTCCTATTATTTCTCACATCTTTATCAAAATATGACTGTCAAACTTTCAAATTTAAATTCATTATGTCACCTGTAAGTCAAGACAATTCTGACTTTTCAGAAACTATTTTAGCTACCTATCTTCTTTACCAGCTCCTTTCATACAGCCCCTCCATGATTGTCTGTCATTAGTAAATTCTTTTCTTACTCCAAGTTCTACAGGCAACTTTTTATCCTAAGCCTAGTCCACCATCCTCATGTTTTGACATAACCTTTGTTTACCCATTTTTATTCTATTTATTCTTTTTGACTCTGTTTTTCACTTTCCAAATCTCAACTAACTCCTCCACAAAATTGCAACAATGAATGGTAAAATACCTTTCTTTTACTGATACACCTCTTCCAGTGGAATCTGGAATTCCTTACCAGTTTAACTAAGCATGCTGTACAGCATGCATGGGACAGGATAGACATTTTAGAACATATCCAAATATGAAAGCATAGAGCAGAAAGCCTCCTAACTCAGCTGGCTGGGGAATAGAAAATGGGACTAGATTTTACATCATTCAGCTTGTCTGAGATGAAAGCATGATCAGGCCTGCAAAGAGTTTCTCTCTTCAGCAAGAATAAAAAGTCAAACTTTACTTGACAATTTAGGGGATGCACACTCAATTCTCACTCCTGGTACAACAAGTCACTGTTTGTGATTTTTGCTTACCAGGAATCTTAAGCAACTTTGGTGTGAAATATATAATGGTAGGAAAGCAGACATTCTGTATGTCAAACATCATAATTCAGTTTTCTAGAGAAATTCTGAAGTCTAAAGGGCAACTCTGAAATTTAACTAATTCACAGAAGTACTGAGAGTAATACAAGACTGTTCTCTGAATCATAGCTAGGAAGAAACAATCATAAAATGTTAGTTTCTCCTTTGTTTATGCCCTCAAGAAAAAAACAATCACTGTGTACCACCATCTTCAACAGAAACAGTTGGTTATGAGTCTGAACTGCACACAGCTGAACAATACCAAAACTAGATTATATACATAGAAGCACTACAAGTGGTAAGGAATGGAAGCCTTTAAAAAAAAAAATTAAAACCCTGTAACTATTTACCAGAAAGTATGATTGACTGTTACAATCAGACTACCAGTTCCTTTAATGTTTCAAGAAGTACTTTCCTGGTATTCTTCAACCAAACGGAACTAATTTGGATCAATACAAGGTTAAATGAGTGATATGATATACAGCAATTCAGACTGAAGGACCTGAATTAACTATTAATAAAAATATGATTTTTCAAAGTGCAGTTGTCCCATTCTAATCTTGAAGATTATCCAGAAAAACATTTCTACTTGAAAACTTAAAAAAGACTGATTGTGGTTCAGTCATACCTTCTGTTAAGTATTTATTGGGGCAGGATGTAATTTCTTTTTGCTTCTGGTGCACATTACTTAGACATTTTTATGTGTATACTCATCAATCACTTGGATGAAGGGGCAGGTGCCTGCTCAGCCAATTCAGAGGACACAGAGCTGTGAGGAGTGGTTGATACCCCTGGGTGCTGTGCAGCCCTTCAGAAGGACCTCGGCAGGTTGGAGAGATGGATAAAGAAGAACCATCTGAAATTCAGCAAAGGCAAATGCAGGGTCCTGCTCCTGGGGAAGAACAACCCCAGGCACCAGCACAGCCTTGGGCTGCCCTGCTGGGGAGCAGCTCTGAGGAGAAGGACCTGGGGGTCCTGGTGAACAACAAGCTGTCCATGAGCCAACAGCATGTCCTGGTGGCCAAGAAGGCCAGTGGGATCCTGGGGACATTAGGAAGAGCGTTCCCAGCAGGGGATCCTGCCCCCTACTCAGTCCTGACGAGGCCTTACCTGGAGTGCTGTGTCCAGTTCTGGGCTCCTCAGGACAAAAGAGACATGGAGCTGCCAGAGCAGGTCCAGCAGAGGGGTGTGAAGATAAATAGAGAAGAGATTACTGAGAGAGGACCTCATCAGTGCCTCTAAGTATGTGAAGGGGAGGTACCCAGAGGATATGAAGGGGAGGTACCAAGCTCAGTACTCTTCTCAGAGATGCTGAGCAGTAGGACAGAACCTGATCCACAGAAGTTCCACCTGGACATGAGGAAGAACTTCTTTACTGTGCAGATTGGGAACTGATTGCCCAGAGAGGCTGTGAAGTCTCCCTTACAGGAGATACTCAAGAATGATCTGGATATAACCTGTGCTGTGTGCTCTGGGATGACCTAGCTGGAGCAGGGAGGTTGGACCAGACGACCCACTGTGGTCCCTTCCAATCTGACTCATTCTGTGATTCTGTGTAATTGAGCACTCTTTGGTTGTATGTTACATATTCAATGTAGACATGTCTTTTAAATACCTCTATTTTTCACTTAACAATTCACTTCAAAGTCTGAAAAGAGGTACAGCCAAAGAAAAGTATTTACAAGGCTCTCAGAAACAATTATTTTACCCACATATGCAAATAATGTCTAAGTAGGTACTGGAAACTACGAGATTGACAGGAAATAACAACTCTGACATAGTTGTAGAGGGAATTCAGTCACTGCGTGGGTAGAATGACAGGTGATGTTCTGGCTACCACAAAACATAAATCTTGAAGATTTTTTGCCCACATATTCTTCCCAGGTTTTACTGATGGTGTCCACAAGGCACGTTAATTCTTAAAACCAAACTTGCAGTGCAACTTTCTTTAATAACTGTGCAGTTTTTAAAAAAAGACCTGTATAAAAGCTAAAGGAAAATGATTTCTGCATCTTATCAAATTGGCATTTGACATATTATGCCATCTGAAGAATTAGCTAAAACCCTCAAAGAGCTGAGATTTCAGAATTTTAAAAGACCTCATGTATAAGAAGCCAAAGATACCAAACATAGAAAACACCTATGGTAAAAAAATTCCTATGATCACAGGATATATGCTATCACTATATGGGTTTTTTTCAGATTCTAACCAGTCTAAGCTCTTCAACCAAATTCTGGTCACATACCATGTTTGCATGATAAAATCACTGTATATATTAAATAATTCAGTGTATCTCTGGAATAACATGTATAAAACATATACAAATATCTCAAATGCAGGTACCAAGGGGATGGTACCAGGCTCCTTCCAGTGGTGTCCAGCAACAAGACAAGAAGCAAGTGCCAAAACATAAAACACAAGTTCCACTCAAGATGAGGAAGAATTTCTTTGCATTGAAGGTGGCAGAGCATTGGAGCAGGTTGCCCAGGGAGGTCATGGAGTCTCCCTCTTTTGAAACACTAAAAACCCGGCTGGACATGTTCCTGCGTCACCTGCCCCAGGTCACCCTGCCTTGGCAGGGGTTTGAATGAGATGATATTCAGAGGTCCCTTCCAACCCTAGTAATTCTGTGATTCCATGAATATGTAGATGTAGGAAACAGGAATTAGAATGAAAAATATCTATTGGGAGATTAGCAGTTTTGTAATATATGTGACAAATTCACAGCAAGGTCACCCATACAACACGAAATGTTATTTACAGGAATTTGAGAACTATTAATATTTATTTATTTATTTATTGGAGGAGCTCTCCTTCAAGAAGGCATGAGAGAGGAGGG
>VXBN01017351.1:220475-249985 GCA_013397395.1 Sinosuthora webbiana
TGTAGCAATTACAGTTCACCCATACTGTTCTAACTGAAGAAATTCTGAAAACAACATGGCAATACATTTATATACAACTATCATGTTCCCCTGCAAAGTCCGCCATATTTGAATGATAAAGTCATCTCCACCTTCAGGTCTTATAACTGAGGACTTGCTACAGCAATTTAGAAGACCAGAGTAATATAACTCCATACAATACTTGCAGAAGGTGAGAGAGATAAATTTAAGAACTCAGTCAGCGACTCAGACTTTAAAAGGACTTGTCCTTCACTGGAGCCACAGACACACTGCAAAGGCTTTTGAGGTGTCTGTTTTTCCTAAGAGGTTCTATGAAAGGTTCCCTGCTTCAGGTGTCTGAAATAGGATACAGATGTTTATGCCCATCAAATCTTTTACTTCTTTCTCTTCCTAGAATACCAATTATTCAGATTTCTTTTGACCTTCTGAGACCTCTCTGTGACTTTTTTTCACAGACTCCTTATATATATGATTACCTTTAATTACTGGATGTCAGTGTGACAAGCATGTCAAATGCCTGGCAAAAGAGGACTACAGGGCCTTGTCTCTTCTCCAATTCAGTGCCTATAATGCAGTAAAATTGTTGTGGTTTTGTTGCCAGGACACCTATAACAGGTGACTCTTATTTTTAATTTTTTTTTTAACTTTTTTTTTAAAATAAAATATTTGCCAAATCTATCCTCTGTTGCACTGGATTCAAGTGAAGCAGAACTTGCCTTTATGCCAAAATCTGATGGACTAAGAACTAGTACACTAACGATCTGTGTTAAAAGTATCACATAAAAATATTAAACAGTTCATGCATGAATGTATTATCCTTCAACCTTGCTTTTTTAACGCTTGCAAAACCACTTCTAAGACATAATCTCTTCAGTTTCATCATCTCCAATGTCAAATAAAATCAATTACATTAGAAATTCATCAGCATGATTTTCCTTTTACTAAAGCATGCTGTGGGTTTTGTTTATATTTATGGCAGGCAAAATTCTGGTACCTTTCTGGTACCATGTAAACTACACCCCTCTGCCAGAAGCCTTGTATTGACTTGACAGACTTACAGAAAAAGTTGACACGGGTTAAGGCTATCAAGCATACAGTAACATAGGGAAAGACACAGCAAATACAATAATGAACTCTAACTGAGGAAAGTATTAATAATATGAACTAGCTGAGTTAGAATTTTGTCTTTAATCACCTGCAAGAATATTGTCTTACAAAAGGGTGAAAACTTAAAAAAGAAATCTAAACAAGTGTTATGTTAGTCTTTGAAGAATGTTTCCTTTATATGTTAAAGCACCATTGGAGGCAACAACCTATAGTTATAGGTCATCTATAGTTATTTATTGTAGTAAATAACTTCTGGTGACACATTTAGGTATGGAGAGAACAATAGCTCTCCATCCTTAATCTCAAGTTGCCATGTGCACTTCTCCATTGTCAAAGCACTGTTTAAGTAGTTTACATGTTATCATATTTTTTATCACTGTGTTATTTTTTTCTAAGTCTGTGAAAGGAAAAAAAAAGAAACTGTACTCCCTGTGTACAACACAGCAACAGTGTGAACCTCAAAAGTCCATTTCTTTTGTAAGGTTTTTGGGGGCAGTTTTATAACCTTCCTGAGGATTTTTACTTCTGTTTTTTTAACTAGATTATGGACACCGGTAAATGGAAATAAACAGCAAGTTCTCTTCTGTAAGAAGTAAAATTGAGTCATCTGCTAGGTTTTATCAGAATTACAGCTGTCAGAGATGAAACACACAGCACCAGCTCACATACTTCAAACTGCCAGCAACGTATCAAAGAAAAAAATCCACCTATATTATCTTCTATTTTTCATGTTTATAAAACTAGAAAATTTTGAAAGTACAAACTTTAAAAGATCTGATCAGTCAATAAACTAATAGCTAAGTATAAGGCCAGGGAAAAGCAAATATAAGCCGAAATTTCTCTTTATAATCTTACCCAGTGTTCCACAAGGCTTGTTTTTATAAGTGCAGATATCATATCTGTTAAGAAAAAAAAAGTAGATAAAGCATGTCAGTGAATCACGTTTGTAAGATACTTTGTATATTTATCACATATCTGTATCATAGTCCAAGTTGTCAGACCGCAATCAGTTTAATTATGTGCAGCCAGCTGGTGTCGGCATTTTCTGCACTCTGGTGTAAACCACAAGCTGCAGTACACTCACAGCCGCTGGCCTCAGGCCAGTGGGACACCTGCCAGCAAGAAAAAAATGGTTAAAGTGGATCTTTGTAATCACCAGCTCCATAAAGCAGTCTACCATTCTGTTATGAAGTTACAGCAGCATGGCTATAGACTGCTACTGATTCTTAAACCCTACGTTTTACGTATTCAGCATAATTGGAAGCCTCCTATGGTCTCACACTTACAAATCAAACAATATTAAGTGTAAGTCATACTACTTAGACTTTGATTCTAACTAAAAAACTGAACTCTTAATTATTATGCCATTTTTTAAAAACATGTCTTGAACTGTCATCATAGTGCCCTTCTCATTATCCTTCCATAATTATACTGTATCTTAAGAATATGTGCTAACAAACTAAAATGAAAAAAAAAAAATTCTGCAAAATGATTAAAAAATTATTTAAAGGAATTTCTTTGTCACTGTAGATAGAATCTTTCAAATACAGAAGCTAAGGAGTTTCTGTGTAGTTAATATGTAAATATCTGGAACTAGCAATGAAATTAAAATGTTTTCTGTGGCATAGCTTTAAAAATAGCAGTGGTCATGCAGCAATCAATTCATTAATTACACCTTCATATTTTGATTATGCAATCCTATAATATGGATAATGATGAAAGGTCACTCCCACAATGCTATTTATTTTCAATGATTTATACTGATTTCCTTGATTTCTGAAGCATACAATGCTTAAGAATAATTTCTGCTCTTTAGAAAGGCAAGTGAGAAAAAAATAGGGAAAGATACTATCTTTATCCTTTAACTTTAAACCCAAATAGTCACTAATTTCAGGCCACCAGACATTTTCTGTTAAAAATGCCATAAGGACTGTTATCACATAGAAGTCTGATCACAAGATATATACCTTTCACTGCTAAAAGAGTTATGGTATGTCTGCAAGCCAAATCCATGGACAAAATAACAAAGCTTAAAATTTGGAACAAATCCAGTAAACTCTCTATGCATGCAGACTGCTGTGACCACATGGAATTCCTTTGATTTTGAAAGGGTACTGAGTGTGGAGCAGTCTGTGGATTAAGCTATAATTTTGAACTTAAATGTTCATGTGCACTAATTTCATCAAGGTGGTTCAAATCTACATTGATTTCCCATTTGCTGTCTGGAGGAGGGGAAGGTAACCTAATCAGCATTCTTACAGAAAACATTCTTATAAAAATGCATTCTTATTTCTCTTGAAATGAAATTTTCCTAAACTTCAAGATGACACAGATTCAGAGCAAAAGAAGGATTTTTACTGAACATTTCCTGCCTTTTACGTAATTAAAGAACCAAACTTCTTATTTCTGTGCTCAGGACAGTATCTGAACCTAAGCCTATTGAAGTTCAAGCAAAATTTGTTCCTGAGAGAAAGCAGACGGCTCAGTCTTATTTAGTGAGAAAACCCTAACTAAATTCTTTAGAATGTAGTTGAGAACTGAATGGAAAAACTCTCTGAAATACAGAGGTCTTCTGCTTTTTAATACCCAATGGCAATACAGAAAAACAATTAAAGACAAACATCCTTAGATAAAAAGATGTTTGAGAATAAAGCCAATTTCACTCAGCTCAAGTAAAATGTTGTCACTGAGTTCAGCAGAGCTGAAAACTTGCTTTATGGCCTGAATCAACTTACTGTCCTACAGGTATGGATCTGAAGGATCCTCCTCACCTAAGGTTCAGTTTCACAAATAACTGTGAGAGAATTATATTAATTAAGGAGAGAATTACATTAAATAAGCCCCTTGTTTCTGTTATAATTTTGAAAAACAAAGACCACGGTATTCTTCAGTTTCTGCTGGGAAGTGAGTGTTTTTCATTATGCATAAGATAGCATATTTAAGAAGATATGATGATAATGAAACTTAAATTAGATAATAAAACTAAGGAAAAGATTACTTTATTTTCCAATACACCAATTATTTTTGCAAGAACATACCTGGCTAGTAACATGTTCTAAATATGCCATCACTAAATATTCAAATTTTATAGACAATGATTAATTTCCTGTAAGGATATTAATACACTCTCCTAGGCCCCAGTTTACCAGGAAAAAGTTTTTTTAACTTTTGAAAAAAATTTCGTGTCCAGTGACTTACTTTATCTACATCATCTTCCAGCTCCATTTTTTCATCTTATTGCTTTCATATGAATCGTTTCTGCTAGTGATTTGTCTGAGAGCTCCCAGCATTCTTATGAACCAAACTTCTTGCTTCCATAATTTGCTTCTCTATATGATTTAAAATCAGAATAACTTGTCTTTTTGTTTGTTTTCCCACCAGTAACTTTAAGCCAAGAAACCCCTGAAAATACAAATCATCACAACTGCCCATAAGATTAGACAGGTCTAACTGCTATGGGGCAGGAAGAAAAAAAAAAAAGAGAACCCACAAAGAAACAAAACAAAAAGCCCACACGAAAAAAGCTGCACAAAGGTACTGTTTGATCACCAAGAGCCTAGTAAATACTTCAGGAGCTAAAGAGACCAAAAAGGTAGATTCTCAAGCCAACAATTATCTCAACCAACCATCAAAGATTATGAGAACAGTCACAATCATGACAACTGCAAAAACGCTGGTTCAGTTCACTGACAGATGGTGTTAGAGGGACACCACACAAAAGGTGAATGAAAGAACACTGCTACATAGGTAAATAACTTGGGATAAGACGGCAGCCAGATCATTTTGAGACAGCCAAGAAAAATCTGTGCCCAAGCCAAAAAAGAAGATCATATAACTCCTAATAAAGTGGGTGCAGTGCCCCTGAAATGTGATCACACTGGGGAAGTGGAATGGAAAAGAGGTAGGAGGGAAGATGGTTGATAACATGGCCATGCCTGCCCTGAAGAAATCAGAATTCATTCATGAGGCAGATGGGGAAGAGGTCTGGGCATTCCTGTGGGGCTGCTGAAAAGCTGCAGCAGACAGACAGGAAATGCATGATGAATGTACAGCTGTCACTGACAACTCTGACTGACACATCAGCCAGAAGGAAAGTGCATAGACAGACCATAGTTCAACATGATGGCCAAAGACTGGAGCAGTAATCGCTCCGGTCATGCCATGGATCAAAACAGCAAGAGTTAGTGACACTTTAAACATACAAAGACACTTTAAAAAGAAAAAAATCTAGTCTTTTTTGGCAGAATATACATGCACCATGCTAAAATATACTTACATACTGCATTAAAAAATTAAAGGGATCACACTAGACACTGAAATTCTATCTGCATTATCAAGCTGTTTTAAAACTCTATCACAATTTTTTAAGAAATGTTCCTTGCAAGGATTTGTACTGTGAGAACAACTGATCTCACAGAACTCCCACAAAAAGTTGTGGAGATGGCCACGATTATTAACAGGGAAAACATACCAAACTAATCGGTTTTGGAGAAGCCAGCTTAGTGGTGTGTACACAAGATCTGTGCCAGTGGTACTCAATGCAGTAGAAAAGCCACTGACATGTTTATTTAATGTATTAGTGTAGATGTAAGCTACAGACTATCTCTTCAAGAAGTCTCTGTTATCTGTAACTCGAACCTGAAGAAAAATCCATTTCCTTTGCAAATCTGATGACTAGCATGATCCTGATTATTTGAGTAGGACACTTAAGTCAAACAGATAAGGAAGACAAATTCTCTGTGAATACTGTAAGCACTGCTCAAACTTGTCAGGTAAATTATCTGCAGCTATAGCCAATCCCAGGCACCTCAGGGGAATACAGCCATTTGTCTCCTGGTACACTGCAGAGAAAGGAGAGAAGATTCTTCCTGATTCCTGCAAACTGTCAGTTTTCAGGTCTAATGCATGCAGTTGTGCAACTATGTAGCTCACACAGAGTTCTGTGACAGCAAAGATTTTCCCACATTAAAAATAAAAATAAAAAAATAAAAAGACATACTAATTCACAGATTTGATTATAAGAAACCATCGCAAGGATTCAATCGTACCTTCCACCCTTAACATAAAAATGTAAGTAATTTATTCTAGAAGCTAGAGAAGCTAAAAAATACTCTTTAAAAGTTATTCAATCTCACATTAAGAATTGCTTAGAGCATAATTTGAGAACAACTGCCCTAGGTTATCCTGTTATCTAACTTTCCCTCCACAGCAGTCATTTGTGAGTGCTTGCAAAGAACACAGGACAGCTCATTCTATCTTCCCTGATAGAAGTCACCAGTTCTGTTGTGGCTTAGGGCACTTCAGAGACAGAGATTGCATCTTATCATTTAATTGATTTTTCTTTTATTGTCTTCAGCCCTTTGTTAATTCCTCTTTATTCCAAAAAAACCCAAATTGTTTCAGTGTCTGTCTGGGGGATATGGTTATGCCTTTATCAGCAAAGTTGAGTCCCACTGTTTCAATAGAGCTCCTTCCCTTTGAAACCACTTTTTAAATTTTCTTTTATATCAGATTAATATATGGGATTTCTCACATTGTACTATTACACTGTGGCCCTTCTGTCACCACCATGTACACTCAATGGCTTTTTAAACTTTCT
The DNA here is from genome assembly GCA_013397395.1 of Sinosuthora webbiana. NCBI lineage: Eukaryota > Metazoa > Chordata > Aves > Passeriformes > Sylviidae > Sinosuthora > Sinosuthora webbiana. The sequence goes on from VXBN01017351.1 coordinate 227,203, forward strand.
GAAGCATGTGTAACTGTTCAAAAAGTTATTCTAACAGCGACATTAACAGTAGTAGATACAAAGGCAAAATTAATTATTTCTCCTTACAAGTTAATGTGTATTTATAAATTCAAGGAAAACAATGCCCTTTCTACCAGTCTCATTATCCAAACTGACCCATTAACTGAAAAGAGTCTCTATAAAACACTACTCTTACTAGTTGTATGTTACTGGAAATATCCAGTGTGCCAGAAGGGACTTATTTGCATCAAATTAACACTGAGATAGAAATATACCTGTTACAAGATTGGAAACGTACATGAATACTAGTATTAGATACACTGTAATGAATTTCATTAATCAACAAGAATAACACACACAATATCTTTAAGTACAGTGAGTAAAGCATGAAAACTCTTATTAGAAGAGCAAACTGTTCAAAATCAGTATGAAACATCAGCTGTTTACTTATACAGACATCAAACTACTCCAAAATTACTCTGAAAGCTACCAATAAGCATGAGTAATATTTAAGATAGATATTGACATAAATAACCAAGGCTTTTGAAGGAATATTTGTTAATGGAAAGGAGTACAGGAGATGAAAATACAGTCACAGTAAATCACTGAGGGAACACCTACCAAGATGGATGGAATTTAAATGTTAAAAAAAAAAAAAAAAAAAAAGAAAATTCATGCTAGGCAAAACCAACGAATATGTATGACTGGACATGAAGCTCTGTATAAGTTTCAGATAGGTGAACATGTACTTCATATATATAATACTAGATTTTCCAGTTAATCTGCTTGAAAAAGTTGCCAGAAAATAAAATAAAGCCTAAGCACTGATTCTCTCCTGACTGAGAGTAAAGAGTTAACAGAGCTAAATACTACAAATTATGAATATTTCATTTTTAGGCAATATTTCCAGACATGTTATCTCTGAAAGCAAGGGTTTATTTTTCACTTTTAAACCAAATTACACTTTTTGACACTCACTTGTAAATTATTATAGGTTTCAAGAACAAACTCTTTAAATAAGAACTATCCTCAGATACCCTTGGTCAAAAAACCTAACAAGTTCATTAGAATTACATATTTTTTTACTTTTTATTCTTCATGCTATGCAACATAATTTATCTATGATTTGTCTATCCTTATGACATCTATCATAGAATGTCTCATTTTTGAATAAAGGTAAAGGATCAGGCAAAAATGTACCTATTTGAAAAATTAAATTAACCTAGTTCCAACACCTATTACTATACTATAAACTGAACTGCTGCCAGGTCAGACCAAAATCTCAGCTTTCTCTTAGCTGAGAGAAAGCCTCATATCAAAACCTTTAAGCTATCTGACAACTCCAACTCCTAATTCTAAAATATGGAAAATAAGAAAAAAAAAAAAGAAAAAAAAACCAGTGACTAGCTTGTACTCTCGGCCTACTTTTTTTTTTTTTTCTATATGTACACTTGGCCATATTTTAAAAGTGGCCATTTTGCAAGTGCAGACAATGTCAGTAATGCTAGAGAACTGGATGTCACTAATACTAGAGAATTGCAATGGAATCAATAAGATTATTTGGTCATTCATTAGATTTCACAGGTTACCAACAGTAATACTCTCTACTACACAGTATTTTTGATGTCTTTCTAAAAGCTTTTCTTCAGCACATCCTTTGCCTTACAGAAAGTGGTACACCACAACAGGATTCTACCCTAAAATAAAGAACACGTCTTATTTGGTTCCTTCCTCAAAAACCTCAAACCAAAAAGAGCTATTTAAACCAAGGAAGGAAAAGAATAACATACATGTTAAACACCACTCATCAGAAATAACTTTTTCTATTATTAGTTTTCCATGTCTTTAATGCTGCCATAGACAACCAAAGTCTGTCTCTATTGGACTTTGTTCTGATACATAGCTTGGGGGGATAAATTCTGAGTTACAGCCAGAAAAACTATTGCTGCTGTAAGTTCTAGTTCTCCTGATTTATATAAATCTTTTAAATAATTGTAGTGTGAATGAAACACTTCCATACTACTTTTTCTAAACTGCAAATGCAGTCAAAAAAGTGCCCTTAGGACACTCAGGATTACTCCTGATCCACCCAAAAAAATATTAGGCAAATGCACCAGAAATGTAGAGCCACCTACCTGTGTGACAATGGTGATTTCAATAATATTCAGAGATAACTTAGTGATTCAGCATTTGCACTATCAAAGTGTAGGAAATATTTGATTTGTTGTACTCTGAACCTCAGAAGTCTTTGAAACTTTTATTGTATTCTCAGTATTGAGCCAAAATGTAGATGGAGTTACACAGACATAGCTAGTTCAAACTGGGCTAGAGAATAAACTTGAAATTTCTACATATCTACTCTACGTACACTGCTAATAATTTCTCTATCAGTACATTCAGGATAAGTCCAGCAATTAGTACATAAAGCTTTTTTTCAGAGGACATTGACACTAAACAGCTCAAGCAGCTTGTAGGGCAATGTTTTTTTAGAGCATGCTAATGCAACCAAGTCTGGGGAAAAGGAAAGCTAGCAAAACTAATTACATAGGTGTGGTTGGGGGCATCCTGCCACACAGCAGAAAATAGGAAGCAACTAGTCTAGACCTCTGGCAGAAGGGAAACACAGCTAACAGCTATGATTACTAACCAAGTTTTAGCTCTGTTCTACAGAAATAAATTAGATAAGTTAGAGCAACAACATATTGCACATATATTTCTAAGTTTTTTCTATGATTTCTTTCTATGATTTTACTGCGGGCATGTCTTTTTTCCCTAAATTTCTGAATATTGTAAACAATTAATTTACAATCTCTGAGAAAATCACATATCTTTCTACACAAAATGTCCACTTTATTTACCCTTACTCACACTGCATATGGTATAAAAGGCTAAGCATGGGCTGTAAAGAATAGCAGTTCATTAGGATGATGGACCACACCTGGTACAGAAGAACCCAAGAACTGCAACATGGGCCAGACCACAGATTCCACTATCCCAATACCCTGCCTTCACAACGAACTAAGAGAAGGCCCAAGAAAGAATAACACCACTGCAAGCATAAAATGTCAATTATACCAGTACTCTCCCAACTATTTTTGGCTCAGAATTTTTGAGACAGATGTTCTTCTGTGTATTTAGTACTTTCAATGGATTTTTCTTCTGTGAACATGCCTAGCCAACCTTTCAACCTATACCTATGTCCAGCTTCCATAAAGTGACTTGCCAAGAAGTTTCAACATTAGCTAAACCTTGCATTAAAAAGGGCTGCCTCCCTTCTCCTGGTGTTGAGTCTTTCTTCTTCTATATTTTCTGGACAGCCTCAAGTTCTTGTGATGAAAGATTCTATGAATGATTTTTTCCTCATTTATGCCCTCCATACAATCTTGTAACTGGTTAGATCACTGTAGTGTTGTCCCAGATTTGACTTTTCCAAAAGTTGACTTCTCCAAGTTAGAGTCCTCAATTTAGTAATTTTTTGTAAAAAAAGTCATGATTTTTCAGCCATCCTTGAAAATCAGATTTTTTCTGATTGAACAGTCAGAAAAAGACACAGGTTTTTCAGTCATCCTTGCTTCTCTTCTCCAATTCTCCAAAAACCTTTTGAGATGAGAAGGCCAGAGTGATACAAACTATTCACGATCTAGGCATACTATGCCCAGTTTAATCAGCAGCATAATAGGATTCCTTGTTCTTTTCCCAATAAGCTTAAATATATTTAATTTGCTGGATTAGCAATGTATACTTGACATGTAGTCCAAATGTTCTCAGAAAAATAATAGTATTTTACAATAACAGGAACAGTGGTTGTTTTTTGCTACTTCTGGTTGCTATTTGTACAAAATTTCTGAGAAAAAGATTGAAACTCTTACACATATACTGTCAGAACTTATTTTTCCTGAAAATGATGAGAGCAGTACACCCTGTGCTTGGGCTCAATTAAAGAATCACAAAGTTATATTTACACAAAGAGCTAAATTTCAGTAGCTTAATGCAAACTTCTTCAGTCAATGCAAAAAAAAAAGTTTATTTGCTGACTTCTAAAGGTGAAAAACAAGGACAGTTATTGCACCCAAATGATTTTTAACCCTGACTAGAATCAAAATATTTTTTTTCTTAAGAGCATACTCGCAGCAATATATTTTACAAGTTTAATGCTTTTTTCTATAAGCATGTGTTACAGTAAATTACAATAAAGGATTTCTCCTCTTCAAAAAATGTCAGCAAACAATTTGATCTGATTGCTTAAAGAACAATACAAAGGCAATTGAGTGCTGGACACCTGTGGTAGTTTTCCAGATGACAACCAAAAAACAGCTAACAAAAGTTTGAAGCTAGCATATTCTGTGGTCTGTTTGTGAACTGAAAGGAAAAGAAATACATAGAGTGACAGTAGGAAATGGCAGCAGAAGCAAGGACTGTTCTGACAAAGAGGATCAGTTTAAAAGAAATACACAAGTTTACAAGAAGAAAAATATGTCTGAGATCTTGTCTGAGTTTGTTAGAGCACATCAACCTCTCATGTTAAGACCGGAAGGAACTTAATTTGATTTTCTGTGTTCTTTAAAAGGGAGTGGCAAATGGAATACATGCATTTTACATGGATCTTTGAAGTGTGTCCATATGAAAAGCAGAGCATGGGTTCTACAATTCAGAATTGCATGCAAATCTTTGTTTCATCTTCTTTTCCATGTAACACAAGCCAGGAAGAAATACTAGCTCTATTGAAGACAAAAAACGTTGTGTAGCATCTATTATCATCTTCTGTCTAACTTATTTTTTACAAATCGTTTTAATGACAACAGCAACTAACTGTTGTGAATGAATGACTGAATACCTTGAAAACATTAACTGACCTCACAGCAGTGGCTCCTCATAAACCACATTACTCTTACTGTACACAAGTTAGGATTAGTCAACTGTATCTATCCAGGCCGTCTGCAGGCATACATCCTTACTTCCCCTCACCTCAAAGAATGTAAGACTGAAGCTGGTGCAATTCATTTTATTACCCCGACAGAAAAAAAAGAATCACAGAACTAGTTAGGAAACAAAATGGGCTTCAGCAACCGTGATCTATCTTGCAAAGGGATGCACATGTCAGGATTCCTTTCTCTGTATATGAATTCTTCAGCCTCACCTATTAAATCCATATTAAAACTACATGATTGTCAAAAGAAATTTCTCAGTGATTCCTTAGATTTAAACCTTCCATACATTATTCATGCCTTCACTATGTAAACTAGTCTTTCAAAGCTAACCTATCTTGAAGTGGGAAAATAAATAAATTCCTCTTCATTACATTTATTAAGCCCACCAAGTATTTAGCCACTTTTGTCTTTTCTAAAAACACTTACAGTTGTATTTCCAAACTAGTTTGGTTTCCCCTACAGATGTTATGAAAGAAAAGTTCCATTATTTTTTTAATTGACAATCTACTCCTTCATATTAAAATTGACTTGAACTTCTGTTTCATTTTTTACCACATACTGCATATTACCATGAGACTATTAAAATAATTATTCCCACAAGTTTTATAAAATTTTAAATGCTGAACAGAAATTTTGGCTGGCTCTAAGGAGAACCTTTATCCCCATGAGGGCAGTCAAGTAGTAAAGTGGTCTGCCCAAAAAGGTTTTGCAAGATTTGACTGGGTAAAGTCTTGTGAAACCTAGTTTGATCTCATAGCTCAACCTGCTTAGGGGATAACAACTGGACTGAAGACCTCCAGAGGTCCGTTTTGGACTGAATCCAATAGATCATACGTAGGTGTTATTGAAAAATCTTCACATCATTTAATTAATAATTAAGAAAAAATAAATATTACATTCTACTGCAACTCTTCAGAATTTTCACTGGAAAGTAAATTACATGTAAATTACATTACAAAATATGGAATAATCATTAGAACCATAGTTATTGTATAGTATTAAATTTTTTATCAGTACAGAGGACTGAGGAAAGAGACTCCCTCTCCATTCCACTCTGGAATTTGGGACAATTCTACATCTTCCCAACAACTACACATGAATCCTCTTGAACTCCATTCCCCAATTAGTTGGCTGTGAAGTTTTAAACACCTGACATTGTTCTGAAAAGCACATTCTCTTCTGTGATGCCAACACAACATTAACTGTAGGAAATCCAGAAAGTTCAAGCTGAAAGAAAAATACACATGCCTTATTTCTTTTTGCCTCAGTAAATTTTAGAAATTAATGTACCTAAATCATAAATAATGCCAGGTAAATAATATAAGATCTACAAACAAGAAAAATTCACACCCAAGAAAGTATTTCTTTCAATTGTGGCTGAAAAAATGGGGAGAATTTCACTGTATTAAGGTCACAAGATTATTATTTTTTAATTATTACTTTCATTTATGTAAAGTTATTGAACTAAAACACTTAACTTCTCCTTAGATTTATAGAAAAGGAAGGATCAATTTAGAAGTTTAATGAAGTAAGGACGCTTTAAAAGAGGTTGGATAACATGTAGGAACTGCCACTATATGATTTTCTTCTTAATTTATTAACTGTAATTTCTGTTTTATAAAGTAGTCTGGTTCTCATTTGTTCCGTTTAAGTTATTTTAGTGTTTCTATTATTGTCAAGCATGGCTAAATACAAATCATTTACAAACGTAAATACTTTAATCAAATTCCCACTTTTGCATGGAAGAACCTGGAAGAAACCATGTGGTGTTCCTCAGGACTGTGTTGGGGCCAATCCTATTTACCACCTTTATAGATGCTTTACAGCATCTTTTCAGACCTCTGCAAGTGCACAGGTGACACCAGTCTGGGTGGGAGTGCTGATCTGCTGGAGGCTCTGCAGGAAGGCTCTGCAGAGGGATCTGGCCAGGCTGGATCTTGGGCTGAGGCCAATGGTGGGAGGTTCAACAAGGCCCAGGGCTGGGTCCTGCCCTTGGGTCACCACAGCCCCAGGCAGGGCCACAGGCTGGGACAGAGGGGCTGGAAAGGACCTGGGGGTGCTGGTGACAGTGACTGAACATGAGCCAGGCTGTGCCCAGGGGGCCAAGAAGGCCAATGGCATCCTGGGCTGGATCAGCAATGGTGTGGGCAGCAGGAGCAGGGCAGGGATTGTCCCCCTGTGCTGGGCACTGGTGAGGCCACACCTCGAGTGCTGAACACTGTTTTGGCCTACTCCCAAAAAAGAAAGACACTGAGGTGATGGAGTGAGGGTAGATAAGGGCAATGAAGCTGGTGAAGGGTCTGGAGCACAAGTCCTGTGAGGAGAGGCTGAGGAAGCTGGGCTTGTTTGGCCCAGGAAAATGGAGGCTCAGGGATGACCTTATCACTCCCTACAACTGCCTGAAGGGAGGCGTAGAAAGGTGAGGTTCAGCCCCTTCTTCCAGGCAACAAGTGACATGATGAGGGGAAATGGCCTTAAGTTGTGCCAGGGGAGGTTTGGATTACATGTTAGGAAACATTTTTTCACAGAAAGAGTTGTAAAGCGTTGGAACAGGCTTCTCAGGGAAATGGTAGAATCACCATCTCTGGAAGTGTTCAAAAAACATGTGAGTATGACACTTGAAAATACGGTTTGTTGGTGGCAGTCCTGGGTTGACAGTTGGACTTGATAATCTTAAATGTCTTTTTGAACCTTAATGATTCTATTATTCTATTATTCTAACATGTAAAAGCCTAAAGCAAAAAAAATCTGAATTAAAACGTTGTTTTTGTTAGTTAAAAATTTTATAAAATTAAGATGCATTAATTTGTTTAAGTTCTTGAGCTTAAGAGAATGTGTAGGAAAAAGTAATGCAGAGAGAGATGGAAAATTCAGCAGTGCACAGAGTATAAAGGAGAGCCACGTGTTTCAATGAAGATACTACCTCTAGCACAGCACCATACTATTTAGAATGCCATTTTTAGGAAGGGACACATGCAGGAACAAAGTTTTTTGGACTGCCAAACAATCTGCTTAATTGACTCAAGACATAACCAACAACAGAATTGCAAAACATTACAATTCTCCTGACCAAGTGCATCTCATACTATTGCTATTGTTTTATGCTTGGTTTTTTTAACCACTAAATAATTTAACAGTCATAGCCAAAATGTGACTAAAATGGAATAGCTTCAAAACCAGTCTTGGTCAAAGACCCATAAACAGTTCCATGGCCTAACAGATTGCATTTCACACATCTGAAAAATTCCTTGGTTTTGCTAGTATTTGAAGTATAATTTCTTGTTCTTTACTGATTCCAAACACACTGTTCAGAATTGCATAACATATTTCACTCTGCTTTGGCAGGTGGTTGAAAGAGCTCATAGGGTAGAAATTTCTTCTGAAAGAATCTGGACAATGAACATTTGTCAGCATTACTTATGACCTTGCAATTTCTAAGCAGGACTAACTGTCCTAAAATAACAATATAAGCAAATACCTTTCATTACAGCTAAATTAATGTGCAAGCTAAGGAACTGCCTGTACCTCTTCCTGCCTATTTATCCAATCACTTAGCACTCCCTTTTTCAAGCTGCTACGAGTAATAAATGAGAGATTTACATGTGTCTGGCTAAAGCAGTGTGAAGGCAATCCAAATGCAACCTCAGTGCTATCCAAAGAGCCATCTTAAAAGGTCTGAAAAAGAATCACATACATTTGGAAGCTGAATGTTATCAGCTCGAAAAATAAAAATTCTACAGTTTTCAGAACACAACCTGAACAAAATGTTCAGAAATAACAAAAATATTACCTTTAATAATTTACACCTGATGTCCTAACATAGTATTACAAATACCTACAGCAGCTATTTGATTCAAACAGCAGTATTGGATGGTCTGCAAGTCAGTACAAAGCTAATTTTAAAACAAGGTTTTGTAACTGGCCATATGGAAAAGAAAAAATGAATTTTGGCAGTTTCCATTCTTCCTCCTTTGACCTTAAGGCAGCTTGTCCTCCAAGATCATAACTGCATTAACTCTCAGCTTATTGACAGTGAAACAGTCAGCTTTGTGGACTAAACTAACTTCTGTTACCTTGTTGGTACTTCCTAGTTAGTTGCTTATATTTTTAACTATTACACAGACTCTTTTATTTCCCTGGCATGAGTGTTACTCCATGTAGATCAGGAGTCTTCCCTGAAAAGTCATGTTGGTCAACATGTGCTTAAAACTCCAAAACATGTAAAACTATAAGTCATTTAGGAACTATGTCTCAACTTCAGAAAGAATCCAAAGAAAAACATGAAAAAATATTTTAGTTAAATTATTTGAATATTCTTCCTTCTCCATTAGACTGACCAGGATTTGACACTCCAGTTAGTCCTATACTCAGTCTAAAGCCATTACTAAGAATTCCAAAATTTCATTATTTGTGAGTGAGTAACTAGCAAGGTTACACAAATTCCAGACTACGAAAATTACATCTCACTGCTAAGATATGCTACTGAAAACATTTTCAATTTTTTAAAGCAACAAAAGATCAGAAATTATCTCACCCTTTTGAAAACATGTTTTTCACAGGGGGGGTGGTGTTGAGCAGCAGGGGGTCAGAATTAAAAATGGGGAAAATTAAATAAGTATTTGACTTGAAACAATGCAATATTTCATGGCTTTTTGTTTCTAGATATGTAAGGAATTTTTAATTAAATCTCTTATTCCTAAGAACTAATAATAACTTGCTTTTACAAGGGAAAAACATCTCTCCATCTATCCACAGACCTGTTTTAGTACCTGTAATGCCAGAGCAAGTGTTTTCACAGCATCCCTCCAAAACTGATACAGACTCAAAGATCATTAATAGATTCATGCAGTTTGATTGCTAAAAACAATGCCAGTCATTGTAGCAACTTCTGTATTTCAGACATATATCTTCTTCTACTTGGAGAAATACTAATTATAATAATCACCTAAACAGAGAATTGTCCAGAATGACAACTATGTTCTGAGAGATAATAAAAAAGCTTTCAATTCCAAATTATGAAAGTCACAATGATTTCTCATTTAAAAATAAATAAAGTGCACAGGTGTAGAAACATCCTTTTTCTACAGTACCCAGGACACAAACAGTACCCAGGACAGAAGTGTACCTTGCCAGCAAACTGTAATGTAACATGCACAAAAACTCAGACTGCAGACCAACAGTAAACTGTCAAACTCTGAAAACTCAAGAAGGTACAGATTCAAAATTATTGTGGACTTAAACTGTGGGGATATAGTCAGGATAATCTGTTTGCCCAAGACAGATTTGGGCAGAAAAAACAGGTATTAATTATTTCAAGTCATGTGAAGATTTCTTTGGCAGGGGACAGGCAGGCAGGAATCTAGAAACCTAGAATCTAGAAATGTAATAATGTCTAAAAGTTTAAAATTTAATCTAAAATTCTAGAGAAAGAAAGATGGTCTACCATCCAATTTGGGGAAAAATGGAAATTCTGACTGGTAGTGCATTAAAAGAGCATTAAAGCAGGAAAGGGCACAAAAAAATGATTCTGCTTTCAAAGCCATCACAGAAAAAAATTTGATTCTGAGAGAATCTACTCCTCAGTGCTTGTCACCATACAATAGATCACAAATCCCACAGGCAGATAGCTGATGGCTTTTAGTAAACCAGCCTTAGATTGCTGTTTGAGAATATATCACAGGCATTAGGAACAAAACATCACAAAATATCAGAGGAGCACAGCTCAGTTGTAATTTGTTTGGGAGGCTGAAGAGGATTTATCTTTTCATTTTACCAGATTCCAAAGAAAAGGAAAGACTCCAATTAAAGAGTAAAATGAAATCCAAGAGAAACAGCAGAAGATGCATCTTAAGCATAATTATAAAATAAGCATATAGCATTCTTTTCTGCTTTGTGGAAGCTATTACTGAATACTATAAAAAGCTTAAGATTGTGTTTCCTGATTTAATTGTCCTCTCAAAAAAAACAAAAAAACCACCAAAACCAACCCAAATGAAACAAACAAAAAACACAAACCAGCAAGCCAAAAAAAAAACCAAAAAAAAAAACCAACCCCAAAACCAAAAATCTTTGGATGTGTCCAGTAACACTACAAATTTGTATCATAAAACAGAATGAGCAGCATTACAATATGGGCATATTTCTAAACCTGGTTCTTATTTCCATCCGTAACTTGCTAAATTCTCTTACTGTGGAAAGCAGAGAAAAAGTATGAAGAAGGTGTGGGTATTGCTTTTCAATGACCAGGCTGCACAAAACTAGAAGAATCCAGACGACCCTAATCTGCTATATAAAAGAAAAAGCACATGGTGTAGAAGCACATGGTTTTATACCTGTGGATGGTATAAAAGTGCAGTGTCTTTGGCATAAGTACTAAGAATAACGAAGAGATAGTGAAGCCCAGCTTTTCTTGTTGCCATGGGTTCAGGGGACACAGACATCTGTGGCATAGCATGGACAAAGGTACTAACAGTCAAAATTCTAAGACTGTAACTTTATATGACCCAACCACACTGGCAGTAAAATTCAATTTTCAAGCGAATTTCTGTAACATGCATGTGAAAAGCATGTATTTAAATACTGTGCCTAATATTTAGAGTTTACAGGTCATTTGCATTTATGCCTGTAGTGGCACAGTCAGACCTTTTAGCAAATAAGAACCCATGGTAAGAGATCCTGTTTGGGTACAAGGAGCACAGAATAGCAACACAACTGAATGTGTAAGTTTCACACACAGAATTTTCACCTTGGCATGAACACAACTCTTATCAAAATCATAAGACTAAGGTGACTAAAGATTTGACAACCATGCCCTGTTAGGTGCAAGCTGAGGAGTGAAGTGTGGAGGGAGTGTACGTACGGGGGAGCATAACAAGTATTTTAATAGTAACACACAGCAGTTCACGGAAAAAGATGTTATTAAGCAGCCATAACAAAGACTGAGACAAGCAAGAATGTAATAGTTAAACAGACATTTTGTCAGAATATGACAATTGATACTCATGTTCTAATGAGCAGCGGGAGTCAGGATCAATTCCATGCTTTACCTAAAAAAAGGAAACCTTAAATACAGATGACCTAGGCACCTTGGTGACTCAGAGGGAAGACTGCCATCTACTGAGGCAATAACTTAATTATAATACAACAGGCAAATCCTATTTTTGTCACGAAACAGAAAAAGTTTTTAAAGCAATATTTAAATGCCTTCTCTCTCCTATTGAAAATCTAAGTTTTTTATTCTGAAATATTACCACAATTTATATGAGGGTGGCTCTGTGTTCTTAGTAGGCTAGTGTAGCTGAATTAATACTCACACTGAAAACATGTCTGAATAGGCCTCTATTTCTAAGCAACCGAGGAGCTCTCATTTCCAAGTAAAAGATGTCATTTTCTTAATAATCTGACTTTTTAAAAACTTTCATATTTGGACACAGAAACATGAAGATACTCAAAGTGACACCTGAAAAAGGCCTTTATGCCTTTTTTATTTTCCTTCATATAAGATTCTGATGTTGAGTATAACTATGTTGGAGAACAAAATTAAAAAGAACGAGTTACAGAACATATTCTGAATTTATTTGACCTTTGGGTTAATAAACTTGTTGATAATTAACCTGAAGCATACTTTTCAGCAAAATTAACTACTTCTAGAAACATATGCAGTAGTCAAAGAAAAATACATAACCTCTTAGCATGTTCTGTTTCTCACTCCTTGCTAAGTACAGTAGAATATTTTTTGTGTACAGATTTCAGACACTTTAACTTCAATTGTATAACACAAATGATTAGTTCTGGATGTTTGTGAACCAATTCCTCCTGTGCTTCATATATTTGCTAAGTATACAATACACACCTGAAGTCTGGCCAATGAAAAGTACTAGAAATGGAGAACGAACTGCACTGTCAATGTCTCTTTAAATGTCATAGGTATATCTCAAATTTTGTTCTCCAATACAGCATAGTAAAACAATAGCAAACTGCCTTACTGGAACATTTGCCAAACTTAAAATCTTCATGAAGACTATTGAATACTTGTATAATGTTCAATTTCAACTTTTTCACCTCCCTTGTTTCATTTTTCAAATAGCTCGCCTCACTTGTGTTTTACTATCTTAATGGGAAAAGACATCCAAATGCATACAGATGGTAGTTTACTCAAGTATAATAAACCACAGCTTTATGATGGCTATTTAAAAAAAAATTCAAAAAATTTCTTCTGTGGAAAGCAAAGCTTCAGAAATCTGACCATGTTTCTAAAGTTTCCCACAAAAAGCTGCATTTGAAATATGAAGTAATCATGAGCTGGCATTCTTGGATTTAACCTCACCAAATGTAACAGGAAATTACTCGGTAAGTATTTGGAAAAAAATAGATGCATGGAGTAGGAGATCAAGATTTTGGGTTGAGAGCAACTATAAAATTATGTCTCATATAGCGTTCAGTGTATAGTACTGAAAAACAAGAATTTCTCAGCTTGATTTCAGCATATAAAACTGATGTAATTCCTAACAACAATATATGCTGTGACATATAAAAGGCAAAATGACAGTTGAAAAAGAGTAAACGATTTTGGTGGTTTACATAAATCATGTTACTTACCAACAGAGTTCTTCAAGATACTTCATCCAAATGCATGTTTTCATAAAAATACTACTACCAATATGATTACAAGCTTCTTTTTTTACCCTAGTACTGACATAGCAATGCCAAGGAATGGCAACCATTCTCTTTCTGGTTTGTACTGACTTGGTATGATTTCATGTGCTCCACGCATTCCTACAATTTTCCCTAATTTTCAAAATCGAGGTTGTGAAGACTTAGGAAGAAGAAAGCAGAATGGGAGAATGTGGTGCATCAATGTAAATTCTGATGCACAGTAGATACCAATAGTAATTTTGCTTTCTTCTCATAGTGCTGTCAATACACATCATCTTTGCTATAAAGGACTGCAATGTAGCACTGAGTTTCTGGAGACTCTTTCTGGGATCCAGGGCAATAGAAGAAACTGTGTGTATCTACTCAGAGCCACATCCATCCCAAGCAATCATCCAGTGTTCACAGTGAACATTTATCCCTGTGTTAGAAACCATAGAATGGTTTGGAGTGGAGGGGACCTTAAAGATCATCTAGTTCCAACCCCACCATCCTCAGCAGGGAACCCTTCTACTAAATCAGGTTGCTCAGGTGCAAGCTGGCCTTGAGCATCTTCAGGGATGGGGCACCAGGTACATCTCTGTGCATCCTGTTCCCAGATCCTCACCACAGTGAGTAAAGAATTTCTTCCATGTATCTAACCTAAATCTACTCTCTTTCATTTTAAAACTCTTCCCTTGCCCTATCACTACATGCTCTCATAAAAAGTCCCTCTCCAGCTCTTGTAGTCTCTTTTTAGGTACTGTAAGGGTGCAATAAAGCCTGACTGGAGTATTGTTTTTACAGAAGAAATAACTTCTTAGCCTTTCCTCATAGGAGAGTTTCCATTCCTCTAGTGGTCCTAATGGTCTGCCTCTGGACTCACTCCTGTCCTTCCTGTGATGAGGACCAGAGCTGGAGGCAATACTCTGCATGAGGTCTTAAAGACCAGAGCAGGGCAGCAGAATCACCTCCATCAATAGTGTGCTGCCCACATAGTTTTGATGCAACCTAGGGTACATTTGGCTTTCTGGAATTCAAGTGCACACTGCTGGGTCATGTCCAGTTTTTCATCCAGCCCTAACTCCCACTAGGCAAGGCTGCTTTCAATCCCTTCATTTCCCAGTCTGTGTTGATACTGGGGTTGCCATGACCCAGGTGCAGCACTTTATAATTGGCCTTGCTGGATCTTCTGATGTCTACATAGTTCCACTCTTCCAGCTTGTCCAGGACCCTCTGGATGACATCCCATTCTTCAGGTCAACTGCACCTCTCAGCTTGGGGTCAGCTGCAAGTCTGCTGAGGGTGTATTCAATCTCTTTGTCTATGTCATTCTTGAAGACATTAAGTAACAGTAGTGCCAGTATCGACCCTGAGAGCACCACTTGTCACTGATGTCCATCGGAACTCTGAGCCATTGACCACTCCCCTCTGGATGTGACCATCCAAGCAATTCACAGAATCATAAGGTTGGAAGAGATCTCCAAGATCCTAAAGTCCAACCCAACCCTAACTTCAGCTAAACCAAAGCACCAAGTACCACTCCCAGTCTTTTCTTAAACACATCCAGAGATGGTGAATCCACCACCCTCCCAGGTAGACCATTCCAGTACTTTATTACCCTTTCTGTAAAAAACTTTTTCATAATATCCAGCCTATATTTCCCTTGGTCCAGCTTAAGACTGTGTCCTCTTGTTCTGTCAGTTGCTGCCTGGAGAAAGAGACCAACACCCACCTCACCACAGCCACCTTTCAGGAAGTTGTAGTTGTAGTTCCTTATCCTCTGAATAGTGCACCCTCAAATCCATCTCTCTCCAATTTAGGGAGAAGGGTGTTGTAAGGGACCATGTCAAAGGCCTTACAAGGTGCAGATAAATGACATCTGTAGCTCTGCCCTTATCCCCATGTATCCCCTTCTCTTACACCCATGTAGTCACCCTCTTGTAAAAGGCCACTACATTGGTCAACAGGGACTTTTTTTCCACCCACCAGGTACTTCACCTGACTGGCACGACTGGCCAACTCTCTCAGGACTCTGAGGAGCATCTCATCAAGTTCTATAGATTTATTTATGTCCAGGTTCTTCACAAACTTGCATTTCTTTACAGTGGGAAGCACTTTGCTGCCACAGTCCATGTTTTGTTGTCCATGACAGACATGGAAATATTTTTCAACAGAGCTACCACAGCATGCATGGTGGAATGAATTCTGAAATGTAAGGCAAGGTCTTCCTTAGCAGACCACCATCCATTGGGTAATTTTAATTAATTTTAAACTGTTATTCCAGATCTTTCAGATACAAAGGCAAGCAGAAGTAAAGAATTTTTTTTTTTTATTTTAGTAGGTTTAGTCATATATAAGTGAAACTCTTCACACCGATTACATAAAAGACATTACCATAAATACACAGCAGGCTAAAAGAAGGGAGATTTGCCCTTTTGGAAGAAGAAAATGGCATGTCTCAACCTAGGGCAATTAAAAGGAAAGGAGACAGACTGCTGTCAATGAGTGGGGAGGTCTTAGACATGTGGGTTAGGACAATGCCAAGCACAAATACAGGCTCTGTGAAGAATAAATTGAGTGAGTAGCCCTGAGAAGCATTTGGGGATACTGGTGTGTGAGAGGCTGGACATGACCCAGCCATGGGCACTGACAGCCCAGAGAGCCAAACATGTCCTGGGCTGCATCCAGAGCAGTGTGGGCAGCACGGCCAGGAAGGGGATTCTGCCCCTCTGCTCTGCTCTGCTGAGAGCCCACCTGCAGTGCTGCATCAGCTCTGGGGTCCCAGCACAGGAAGGACATGGACCTGCTGGAGCAAGTCCAGAAGAGGCTACAAAAATGATCAGAGGGATGGAGCACCCACCTGGAGGACAGGCTGAGAGAGTGGGATTGTTCAGCCTGGAGAAGAAAAGGCTTTGGCTGCTTTACTGCACCCCTTCAGTACCTAAAGGGAGCTTACAAGAAAGCTGGTGAGAGACTTTTTGCACGAGCTTGTTATGATAGGAGAAGGGGTAATCTATGAAATTGCCTCAAATGTATGAGGTAGTGGTGACCTTTTCTCCATTGTGTCTTCAAAATCCCCTTTACTCAAAATACTACACTAAGCTGCCACTTACATATACATGTATCTTTGATATTGTGTTACCAGACACAAAATCTATCTTTTTTTGATTGTATTCTTTTCTTTAATTTTTATCCAGCTTTTAATCTAGCATCTTACACAGTAGTTTCCCTAACAGTGTTTGACACAATGGAAACAGCAATTCCAGAACCAAAGTATTTTATTGAGAGCTAGAAGAAACTACACAAACTGAAACAGAAAACTAAAAGATAACTTGGGGAAACAGCTCCACTTAAACTGATTATCCAAGTATCTTGTCTCTGAAAACACACACTGATAAATTCCATCATATGCTTGTCATTTACAGAAATCAAATTCATTTACCACTGTGTCTAAAACCCAAAATTCATGTACTCATATGAACGAGGTTCACACACTGAGGACTGTACACTGTCTTACTTAATATAAAAAAACTTTTTTCTGAGCCTCTGAACAGACTTTACAGACTGCATATTTCTAACTATGTGGAATCAAGGGACACCAGTATTTCAAAAGTTGAAGACAATGATCTAACAAAAGAAAGGTTGAAATTCCTCAATGAAATACCCTATGGGAATGGAAAGAATTTTAAATGAGAAAAATCCGTCCCAGTTGAACATGACTTCTCACTGCCAAATCTTCTACGAGACTACAGAGTAGCACAGGAACTAAACTCTTAGCCAAAGGACCTTGATGAACCCTTCAGTTTTGTGAGGTTTTTATTATGTACCTATTGTTTCTAGACTTTAAAAAATTTCCAAAGTACACATTTATTTTACCCTGCTATGGGTGTACGATTCCAAATAACTGTTTAACAATAGAGCAATTCTGTTTCTACAGATGAGGTGATTTTAGAAACAGGACACTAAAACACATCTGTATCACCAGTCACACAAAACATTGCTCCAGACAACCTCACAGAAAATACTTTTATACAGCTGCACCAGACACTTGGGGAACAAGTGATTTAAGATTTGTATGGGAGACTCTCTTTAACAGACAACGAGGGAGCAAAGGATACATCTGAATCTCAAGAATGGCGGAAGAGCTTATGGCATACAATATTTGCAAGATACAAGCAGGTCAGTAATAGTGACCTCTAGCAAAAGAAGGCACAGTGAAATAACATCACTGAAATAGCAGAAATAATTTTGCAGGCTTAAAGAAAACACCATTTTTATTCTCTTTCCTCATTCTACAGAAGTCATATAACTTGAACTCAAGTCACAACATCAGCATGGCAGGGGAAAAAACCCATGAAGTTGGGAGAAATGCTTTTTTAAAAATAACAGTATGACATTGTAAAAGAAGTCCTAAGTATTACATTTTATTTAAAGAGTGACACTTTGGTGATTCAGGCTGAGGAATCTGCATGGTTTTGTTGGCTTTAAAGTGTGGAAGGAAAAAGTGGTTTTGGTGCCATTCCCCACACATGCACACAACACAAAATGTTTTTTTGTTCCTCCCGTTCCCTTCCATACACTAAATCTAGTTGTTATCACCCATAAGCAAGAAGAAAGCACTCTACCCTCTAAATGGCCTAAATCCTTCAATATGATATACTCATGCAGAGCTAGTTTTTAGATATATATATAGTTGTGCAGAGCCAAGTTAATATTTAAGGCACTTGGCATAAGTATTACAGTTTGACTTCTAGATCAAAATACAGGACTGCAGCCATAGTAAATACTCTTCCAGATAACTCACTAAACAGAAACACTTATAGAGAAGTTAAATGTGTAGAGGTCACAAAGGATGATAAAATTATGTATTATAATTACATAATTATATATTATTCTGATGGCAGAAAGGCCTTTTGGATGAGGCTGAGGAAGATTAAAATCTTCTTCTACAGCCAAAGCAGCCACACAGCATCTGTGTGTCTCTAACAGCTGAATGTTTTAATATATTTTTGATTCTTCTAATGATCCAAACAACTGCAATTTATCCATCACACATAAATAGATGTGTCAAATTTATTGAAATAAAACTGCTGCATATAACAAATAATGATTTTTTCTCCAACTAGAATGCAGCATATTTCACTGTGCTACCACAGAAAAAATCATACTGTGGTATAAAGATTATTAAAGGAAATTTTAATCTTCAGGCAGGAAAATACATACTGAAAATAAATACCTCTCCTCTCCCTGAAAGAATGCAAGTTCACCACTACATTCTTCCACACTAAAACACTTTATATATTCAGTGCTTGCCTGAATAAGTTTCAAGTAAAAGCTTCTATAAACCATTAAGAAAAGTGTATTTCAGTTTGAAGGGATGCACAGTGATAATCTAGTTCAAAATAGAGAAAAAATAGAGAATAATAGAGAATAAATAGATAAGGTACAAAAGGAATTCTAGTCAAAATTAAAGAATACTTTCACCATGCATGATGAAAGTAGATAAGAAGAGAAAGAGGCAAAGGTGACAAAAAAGTTCTTTGGTTTTTAGCTGGTTAAGACTAGTCCTTGTAGATTACTTGTTTTGTATACAAAAGAAGATATATGCACATAAATTTAAAAAAAAATAATTCAAATTGTTGATTAAATGTATTCGTTTGAGATATCACTACCACATGTAAATGGTGGTAGGCCTTGGCAATGCACATACAACAACTTTGGGGTGTCTCCATACTGTTCACAGAATATTAAACCTTATAGATCACCTAGTTCCAACACCTCCACCATCACCAGGGACTGGATGCTCAAAGCTTCATCCAACCTAGCTTTGAATACCTTCAGGTATGAGGCATTCACAACTTTGCTGATTGCTACACAACATGTAGCAGTGCCTCACCAGCTACACAGTGAAGAATTTCTTTCTAATAACTAAGCTAAATCAAATATTCTAAATAGAATCATAAAATACCATGAGTTGATGGGACCTGTAAGGATCATTGAGACCAACTCCAGGCTCTGCACAGGACTCTCCCAAAATCATACCATGTGCCCAAGAGCATTGTTCAAACACTTCCTGAACTCTGGCAGACTTGGTGCTGTGACCACTTCCATAGGGACCCTTTTCTAGTGCCCAACCACCCTCTTGGTGAAGAAACTTTCTAATACCCAATATAAACGTTCTCTTTAATGCTATTTTTCAGGTCCTGTCACTAGTCATCAGAGAGGAGAAATCCATGTCAGCCCCTGTTTCCCCCTGTGAGGAAACTGTAGACCATGATGAGTGTCTCCTCTTCTCCAGACCACTCCTCCCTCATATGGCTTTTCCTGTATATCCTTCACCATCTTTGTAGCACTCCTTTAGACTCTCTAATAGTTTAGTATTTTATACTATGGTGCCCAAAACTGCACTTGAGGTGAGGCTGCCCCAGTGCAGAACAATCCCCTCCCTTGCCTGGCTGGCGATGCTGTGCCTGATGCCTGCAGGACACGAGTGGCCCTCCTGGCTGCCAGAGCACACTGCTCATTCCTGTACCTACCCTCTTTCAATTTAGAGAATCACAGAATAATCAAGGCTGAAAGAGATATCTTCAAGGTCATCTCTTCAACCACCAACCCAGCATGACCATTGTCACCGCTAAACCATATCCCAAACTGTCACATTGAGAACAGTTCCAGAAATGGTGACTCTTTTACCTCCCTGGGCAACTTATTCTAATGCTTATTCTACACTTGCAGTAAAAAAATATGGTCTAATATCTAATCTGAACCTCCTCTGGCACTTGAGACCATTTCCTCTGGTCCTTTTACTTGAGACTTGGCAGAAGGGATTGGCCCCCACCCCACTACAACCTCCTTTCATGTAGTTGTAGAGAGCTACGAGGTCCCCCCTGAGCCTCCTCTTCTCCAAACTAAACAGCTCCAGACCCCTCAGCCTAATGGTGCTCCAGCCCTCTCTGATTTCCTTTGTGGCCCTCCTCTGGACCAAATTCAAATGGTCCACATCCTTATATTGGGGGCCCCAGAGCTGCATGCAGAACTGCAGGTGGGGTCTCATGAGAGTAGAGGGGGAGAATCACCTCCTTGCCCTGCTGGCCACACTCCTTGAGATGCAGGCCAGGAAAAAAATCATTTTCTGGGCTGCAAATACACATTGATAGGTCATGTCTAGTTTCTCATCTGCTGATCCCCTAAGACCTCTTCTGCAGGGCTGCTCTCAATCCATTCTCCATTCAGCCTGTACCCATGTTTGGGATGGCCCTGACACATGTGCAGGACTTTGCACTTGGCTTTGTTGACACCATGAGGTTTGCACAGGCCCAGCTCTCCAGCCTGTCCAGGTCCCTCTGGATGGCATCCCTTCCCTCCAATGAAACAACTGCCCCACACAGCCTGGTGCTGTCAGTGAACTTGCTGAGGGTGTCCTTGATCCCACTGCTTATTCTGCCAACAGAGAAGTTAAAATGTCCTGGTGCCAGTATTGACCCCTGAGAAATGCAACTTGTCACTGATCTCCATGAGTTCATAGAGCTGTTGACTGGTCATCTCTTTGAGTACAACCACCCAGACAATTCCTTATCCATTGGGAAGCCCATCCATCAAATCCGTGTCTCGTCAGTTTAGAGATTTTAGAGTTGAGGACACCATGTGGGACAGCATCAAATGCTTTGCAGAAGTCCAAGTAGATGACATCACTCACTCTTCCCTTATCCATCAAAACTATAAGCCAGTCACAGAAGGTCACCAAATAGGTCCGGCACAATCTGCCCTTGGTGAAGTCATGTTTGCTGTCACCAATATCCTCCTTATTTTTCATGTGCCCCAGCATAGTTTCCAGAAGCATTCAAACAATTACCTTGCTTGAGCACAGAGGTGAGACTGACTAGCCTGTTAGTTCTCCAGGTATTTTCTTTTTCCTTTTTTAAAAATGGGGGTTGTGCTTCTCCTTTCCAGTCACCGGGAACTTCACTGGACTGTCATGGTTTCAAAAATATGATGAATAATGCCTTAGCCATTTTCTCCACCAGTTCCCTCAGGACAGCTGTATACATCCCAGCAGGTCCCATGGATTCATGCACCTTCAGGTTCTTTAGATGGCCTCAAACCTGCTCTTCTACAGCCAGTGATTCTATATTCTCCAAGTGCCTGTCTTTGCCTTCTACAATTCAGGCTGTGTGACTGGATGACTTGCCAGTGAAGACTGAGAAACTTGGGTCTTCTCCATGTCCCAGGTCTCCTGCTTCCTTCTGTAGGAGAGGACCCACATTTTCCCTAGTCTTCCTTTTATCATTGACATACTGAGAGAAGTTTCTCTTGTTGTCCTTGACAGCCCTCAGCAAGTTTAATTCTATCAGAGCTTTAGCTTTCCTAATCTGATTCCTGCCTGCTCACACAATCTCTCTGTATTCCCCCCAGGCTAGTTTTCCCTTCTTCTACCCTCTGCAGGCTTATGTTTTTGTGTCTGAATTTGTCCAGAAACTCCTTGTACCTCTTTGAAGGCCTCCTGGCACTTCTGCCTGACTTCTTCTTTGTTAGGATGCATTGCTCCTGACCTAGAGGAGAGGAACCTTGAATATTAACCAGATTTCTTGGACCCCTCTTGCCTGTGCAAGTCTTTATCCCACAGCATTCTACCACTATGTTGTCCCTTCAACAGCTCTCTGAGTGGCTCCATGAGGACCAGTGCTAGGGAACACAAGGCTACTCCTATCTGTCTATAGAGGGCCTCATCCACTTGGTATTTCTGTTCAGACCCCCACTATAAATGTCACCTGCCCTCCCTTTAATCCTAATCTGTAAACTCTCAGTTTTCAGATCATCAGGCAGAGCTCTGTGCACTCCAACTGGTCACTGACACAGAACGCAGTGCTGCCTGGCAGCAGACTGCCTGTCTGCTCTGTCTTTTTTAAACAGCCTCTATCATTCCATTCCTACAGTCAGTCATAGGAGTCATCCCACAACATCTCTGTGACACTGATAAGACCATAGCCCTGCAGACATGCCCAGGTTTCCACTTTGTTTATTCTTCATGCTACATGCATAAGCACAGAGGTACTTAAAATGGGTCCTTGAGGAAGGATGAAGCCAACTTGCTGGCTTGAGCAGCTGGAATTCCTTTGTGCTGCTCTTGACATGTGTTCCCGCTGACCTCTGGTCTCTCTCCAAGGTCTGGGCATCTTCTGCTGGCTCTGGGATCAAACTGGTAGGAGTGAAATGAATTGAGG
>VXBN01017352.1:1687-12911 GCA_013397395.1 Sinosuthora webbiana
CAGGACTGCAAAAAACATGAGAGGAGGGGAGGGAGAAAAAAAAAAAAAAAAAAAAAAAAAAAAAAAGGACATGGACTTGGACAGGAATATCCTGCAAGGAACACAGCTGCCTGCTGTTATTGGAAATGTGATCAATAACAGAGATAGTTGTAATAAAGAACACTGAATTAGCAAAAATCTTTTTTTCTTTTCCACAACCGCCCTTACCTCACAAACTCTGAAGGCCTTTGTGATGCCTATGATTAATGCAGCTTTTGTACGCACAGAAGAGACGAGCTGTGACCATAGTGTCGATGGGAGGTTGTTCCTGTGTTGCACGTGCAACAAACTCATGACAGACCCCGGCTGAGGGACAGCGGGAGGGGCGCTGCCGGACGGGGCTCGGCCGAGCTGTGCGGGGCTGTAATGTGAGCGCACGTGTGTGTGTGACGGACAGCGACAGTCGCCGCTCCCAAGGGGCGGAGGTGGCCGCAAATCAAAGTCGGCGACGCCCAAGAGGGCGGCCCGGGCCGGAGGTGGCGGAACCGCCCGGCCCCGGCTGCTGCCAGCACACAAGATGGCGGGTCTGGGCAGAACCCACGTGATACCCTACCTAAGATGGCGGTCCTCACCGAAAGTGACTTCTGCCAGAAAGCAAGATGGCTGCCCCGGGTTGAAGTCACGTGATGCCACATCAAAGATGGCCGGCTGTCCGGAAATGGCTTCACCGATGCACAAAAGGAAAGTTTGGGCGGAAATCACATGACCACGCCTAAGATGGCGGCTTGGGCTTACCGTGCCCTTTCCAATATGGCGGCATTCCTCGTCTGCGCTTTGGACAGGGAGAAAAAGTGGGCGGGCGTTGGGTCAGAGGCGCCGCGGGCGGGCGGGAGGCGGCGGCAGCAGTGGCGGGGCGGCCTCTGTGGCGGTCGGTGAGGCGAGAGGCCGCCTGAGGGGGCGCGGCCCGGGCTCAGCGCTGAGGGCGCTCCTCGAACCCCGCCGAACCCGAACCCCGGGTCCCCTGCACCAGCACTTAAAGCTCCTATGCTCGGGAGTGATTAATTAAGGTCTTTTAGTCCTTGTAATTAATTCAAGTAAATAATTTCTGTAATTTTTATCAACACACCCGGTCTGCTGCTCTTAATGCTGACAGGGTTGTACAGAGGTTTGATCGCACCTCTAAAGCAGCTTTTTCCCCCCAAAACCCCAGTTAAACTGACTATGATTACACAGAGGTGATGCCCTGGAACTCCTGGGCTAACGTTAAGTCTTGCCAAAGGATTTTTATGAGGTTAAATTCCAGTGAATCTGTACCAAAACCCAGAAGCCGTGAAGCACAAGAAGCTGTGCTGCAGGACCTGGTGGCCATGCTGTGCCCCTGCCAGGACCTGTCCAGGTGTCCCTGTGCACCATCGGGTCCAACTTCTGCCCCAGCACTACCGGGGCCACCCCCNCCCATGTCCCCAGGGAGCCACATCGGGAGCCACCCACCAGGTGACAGGAATTGGGGCGGGAGCTGCAGGCACTGACAGTGTCATTGCTCACTGGCAGTGGGGCTGGGGGCTCCCAGAGGGGCTCCCATGCCCCTTCCCTTCTCCCTGGCCTTCCCAGGCAGGATGGCTGCTCTGGAGAGTGCACAGGAGCAGCCCAAAGCCAGGCTCGGGAGCATTTCCCAGCAGTTCAGGGAATCTGTGCCTGGAGCACCTTGAACTCCTGTATGCTCAGCACCTTTTCCTTTGGGCTTTTACGCACTTTGAAATGGATTTTGGGCTCTTCCAGTGAATTCAGTGAATTGTCCTAGCCAGAGACCTTTTTGCTGACCTAAAAATAGTTTTTAAACCCCAGACCCACAGGCTTGCAGTGTTTTCCAGCGGGCAGTGGGAAACAGGATGGAAAGATGGTGTTCAGTGACGCAGCTGCCCACAGGGGCCTTGCTGTCGTGTGTTCTCCTCTCTCAGATGAAAAACCACTTGGCTTTCCCATGTGGGATTGACTGAGGCTGTGAAGTGCAATCCAGAGCATCTCCAGGCTGCTGGTGCTTGGGGCCGTGGTGCTCAGACAACATTCCAGCCTGTCTGCCCCAGGGTTGGATGTTCACTTCCACAGTCACTCAGATTGGGAAAAGGCCAAGAGTATGGTGGGAAGGGCTTTCTCCCAGGCCTGGACACACTCAAGGCAGGGATGATTTTTACATATTTGTTGTCTTTTGCTTCCCAGCCCAGGGCTAAATTGCTGTTCCCTGAACTGGATGTGGAGTGAGAAGATCTCTGTTGGGAGAGTGGGAGAAAGGGACACACTTGGTTGGTGTGTCCTGGGTGGGCAGAGGGATCTGATAGTGCCAATATTTTGGTTTGTGAGTATTTAATCAGTCCAGGGGTGCCAATTGATTCCAGATGCCAGTGGTTCAGGGCAGAGGGGAACAGGGGCTGATGGACACTGGCACTGGATGTTTGATCATGGCTGGAAAGGAGCAGCTGGACCTCCCCCAAGGTGGTGCTGGCTGTGGATTTGGGTCCTGTCTGGCCACAGAAGGGTGTGGCAGGTGCAGATTGGGCAGGTTTGGGGGCTATGCTGTCCCAGCCTCTTTAGTTCTTGTCCCTGTTTGTTCCCTTTCAGTGGGAAAGCATCCCTTCCTGTCAGGTTGTTCCCTGCTGTCCTTGTCACCTGCCCTTGGCACAGTCACCAGACCTACCTTTGCCATTCCCTGCTGAAAGGCAGGATCTGCCCAGACCTGGGAGCACCCAGCAGGATACAGCCCCTCTTTTCCAGGAGGTGAGAGGTGGGGGACAAGAGCTGGAAGGGATGTTTTCCAGGCAGAGGGACCAAGGTCACTGGGAGAATTTCAGCTCGCAGCAGCTCTGTCAGTGCCTGAGGGACTCAGCTGGGAAGAGGGCAGGGCAGCACTGGGAACCCTGGGGCTGTGAACAGCTCCAGTGAGCAAAGGAATGAACATTGGAGAGATGGCAAAACGATGGGAGGAGTTTGAAGGAGAAAAACTAACCTGGAATTTGGCTTTTGGTGTTGCTGTGTCTGGTGTGTCACCTTCAGGCATGAAATTGGGCTTTGAACACGTCCATGGTGAGTTGTGTGTTCTGTTCGTGAGAACACTGACCAGGGAAACATGAATTGAGGGGAAAGCCCTGTTGTTCCTCCTTTTTGATGCTTTGAATTGAGGGGAAAATCCCCCTTTTTCTATCATTTGAGAGGCTTGAAGTAAGGAAAATCTATTTTTTTCCAGTATTTTAGGGGATTCAGAGGAGAGAGCCCATTTAATGCCGTGGTATCAGTTTAAGAAGAGGCAAATACACCCAGTTCCCTCATTTTAAGGGGTTCAGTGGAAGGAAATCTCCCCCTTTTCAGCATTTTAGGGGTTTAAATCTGTGCTTCAGGACACTTTTACCCATGCCATGGCACCAAATATCTCACAAGGGAGTGAGCCCAGCACATACAAAACCCTAATACTGCTTAAGAGTCTTTTATTTTTTTATATAATCTATATTGCCCAAATTAGAGGCCCCAGAGAGAGTTAAACCATTTATACTGTTACTATTTTTCTCTACCATACTTAGTTGCTACTCCTTAGTAACTACTAATGAACAATTATTCAAGTTAACAGCAAATTATCCAACTTGCCTATCTATGGTGCCAAAACAAGAAGCTTTTTTTCCTAGCTGTATTTTGGTTAATACAGTGGTAGTGAAAAAAGAAGGCAACTCTAGAGCCCTTTACTCAACTCCAATACGAGCCAGAGGAGCCAAACAGCTTCAGCTCTTCTCAGTGCTTTTATCCCTTGTGGTAATTGCCTCCTCCCTTTTCCCAGGCATTGTGGAAACACGAGGTGGGTCCTGTCAGGGGTATATTAACTCCAGCCCTGGGAAGAGGGGGTTATTCCCAGTCTGGAGTTGACTGGTTTGAGAGCTGTTCTCTTATTTTAATGAAGAGGCTCTTTCAGGTTATCTCAGCTGTTTTTCAAGGACTATTTAAGTTCATGATTTTGGGTTGAGTGTTTAGGGGTGGTAAAGTGCTCTTGTAATTTCCTTTTTTTGTTCTTGTTTTTCTTAGGTGTGTTGTAACTTACTAAAATTCCTAATTGTGTCAAGTATGAAGCTTCAAATTTTTCCAGCAGATTTTTTTGTCACAAAAGGGACCTGCCCAGCATCAGAGCCAACATCTGAAATTGAGGCTTCTGATGGGTAAGTTGAGTGTTGTGAGTGTGAGCAGGGATACCAGTTTAGGAATTGCTGGGATTTGAAGGTCACGTGGTGGGAAACAGTGTCCGTTTGGGGGTGGCCCTCTAGGGCTTTTCTACAAGCACAGTGGATGCATTTACATGCCTGAAGGCACACAAATACACTCACAGAAACACCTCATAATTTTGTTTCTCCCTAAACTATCTGTCCTTTGTAATGCCACAGCCTTTGCCTCGGGCTGAAGCCAGAGACTTGAGGACTTGGGTACACTTAGGAGAGAGTGAGTAGCTGACTTGTTGGGATTTGGCCTGTGTGCCACTTAAACCCATGTATTGATTTTGGTTTTCTTTGTTGTAGCTAAGAGGTCACCCTGACAATCATGGGGCCTTCAACAAGAGCTGAGGTGGAAGTGGCTGAGTCATTTCATGTCCAATATGGATTCACATTGCCAGTTATCCAAGAGTTAAGTTGGGGCCTATGACCCAGAGATGGGGTTGGAAATTCCTGGGAGAGATTTAAATGCTAGCATGGAGGAAAGGGATGTCCACTAAGGGGCCTCTTAGGACAGCCAAACTCTACTTTGAATTGCAAGCATGAGGTGGGCAGGGCAGTTCCAGTCTGTGTTGTGTTGTCTGGTGTGTCTTTGGCATCCCTTGGATCAGAGCTCTCTGCCTTTTACCCTCAAGGGGCTTATTGCAAATGCTGGCTGTCATCTCTAGGTTCTTGAACATTTGCACTTTGTGGCGAGATGCCAATATCATTTGTTCTTTTCCCAGTGGGCTTGGCTGTCTCGTGGAATTGCAGCTTGGAAGCATCGAGTCACATGTCTCTTGAGGTCTTGTTCCTGGCTGTATTGCCATCCATCCTTTAGAGCCATGAGCTGTAATGTCCTGGGGCTTGTAAGATTGTAATGCCATGGGAAGAAGCATTCTGAAGCATTGTCTCACAGCTAGCTTGATCATTGTGACCCACAGTTCTTAGAACAGGTCACTCTGTTGCAGTCTTGTCTTGGCTCCTTAGAGCCTCCGCTGTCCACCATTGCCATACCATCAGTCATCTCTTCTGGTGTCATCTCGGTCCTTGCCATCATTCTTCTTGCTGAGAGCTCTTTTTATCATCCCCTTGTCACGCTGTTTGTAGCATAATGTGTTGTTTGTGTTTAGCCTGGAACTGCTCTGCCCTGTGGAGTAGACTGGGGGCTGGGTGGAGTAGAAAGATGACTTGGCAGGTAACCTTTTGCTTTGCTTAGCCAAGCCACACCATGGACAGAGCAACTGTGGCCAGCCCATGCAGGGTTTGGTGGAGACAGTGGGAGCAATGCAGTGGTGTCTCACAGTTTTGTAGTTGTTTGCCTTCATGTACACTGTTCTCAGGTCCCAGGTTATTTGCTTTGGGAAATGAAAACTTTGGAAAGGTTAAGCTTTCCCTATGTGTCTGGGTGACTTTGACAAATAATTTTTTGCAGAGGGATGGGGTGTAAACCTGCTCTGAACAGAGGAGGCCAGAGGAGCACAGTGACCAGGTGGGTCAGTACCTGATGTCTGAGCAATGGTGTGACTTTTGGCTCTACATTTGCTTTATCTTTTCATTTAACAGATGCAAAGCAATCAGCACAGCCAGGCATCAGCACCAGGGGGACCATGAGCCAGGTGAGTACTGTTGACTGAGATGATTGATTCCAGATTCCAGCACAGAACTAGATGCTACTAGAGTTGTTGCATTAGTGATTATATTGTAAGCATCCTTTGTTTTTTGTGTTTTACAGGTGGTCTGCAGTGTTCAAACCACTGGTCCAATATGATAGAGACCCTTGTGGGAAGAGGTCACGGTCAAGCAGTTTCTGATGGAAACTACCCCAGCAATGCAATGCTTTTGGACCCTAGGTTGGTACGTGCCTTTCTGTTTTGTTTTGCCCCTTCTTTCTTGGGAAGGTCTGTCATCGTTCAGCTTTTCAGGGAAGATGTAAATGGTGGCTATGTTACAGGGCTGCTCTTTGTTTTTAGGAAGTAAAGCCAGATATCAGCACTCAAGGCCAAGTGGGTGAGGTGAGCAGCGATCAATGGACAAAACAAGTTGTTATTGCTTGGGTGCCAAATTCTGGTGTAGCTCTAAGCATCCACTGTTTGTTTCAGGCAGTCCACTTGTATTATGCCTACCAGCACTGAACCCACTCACTGACCACCCAACGGAGCTGGTTCGCTACCTTTCAGGTTCTTCAACTAATTTTTAAATTTAGAATTAAAAAAAACAAACTAGCTGGCCCTGCCTGTGCTGTGGGGTCAGTCAGAGGGACACAGGGTTCCTCTTTTCCTCTCTGCTGGGATTAACTGCCTAGGGAATGATACTTCTGACAGACTGGTCCTACCAGTGTCTGCTGGAAAAGGGCAGAGGGGAAAAGGTAAATGCCAGAGTTCCTTGGGAATGATCGAATTGTGGTGTTTGGGTGTGCCCAGAGGGGCAGGTTGGGCATTATTTGTGCATCTAGGGACTGGTTTGGGAGCCAGGGATGGTAGCTGGTGCAGGGCTGCGTGATGGCCTCTGGCTGGGCTTGGGGCAGGCACTGGCCCCAGCACAGATTTGGGGGTGGGGGAAAGGATTTGGGAGCAGTGGGAGGAAAATGAGGGATGGTGCTGGGCAGAGTGATCAGCCTGGGCAGGGCAGGGCACTGGGATCTGGGTAAAACTCCAGCTTTCCTGGTGCTCAGGGATGCAAGGTCAGACTGCCTGGATTTATCTGTGGCTTTCCAGGACAGCAGGAACAAGAGGAAATGTGGTGCCAGGGCTGTGTCCCTCTGTACACAATCAGGTTGTGTTTCCTTCTGGGGAGAGTCTCTGGGCTGAGGTGAGATTGCTGTGAGTGCTTGGATGAGCAATCCAGGGAACAGGGAGCTTAGTATTGCAGGCACTGATGGAACCGTTGCCTTAGGTCTGTTTGGTTTGTGTCTGTGAAAACTGGGATTTGGGCTGCAGAGGTGCAGTTGGGAACAAATGATGGAGTACACTTGCTCCATGGATGTGTAAGGAATGATAGGGAAGGGGAGGTAAACTGTTATCAATATTTCATGCAAATTTGGGGTGGAGCAGTGATGCAGGTGAGTGGGTTTGGCCTGGGCTTTTCAGGAGTAGCCACACACTACTACTACAAACTACTACTACTACTTTCAGGGCCACAGGGCCAAGCCCCCGACCCCTCAATGGATGTGTGAAACACTCCCACAGAAACCCAAGTCAGTAATGATTCCAGAGGAAAAATTGTAGGTAATTCCTTATGATCTGTGGGGAATTTCCTTTGGAATTATCAACCAGAGAGTGTATCAAGGTAGAACATATCTTTTGGCTCTTTTCCTGGTTTGTAATTTCCTCTGTTTTAAATGAGTTTGTGTGCTCCTGTTAACAAACAGCATGTTTTCACCTTGAAATTTGGGGTGCTTTTGTTTCTTTAAGGGTTTTTCCCCCACAACTGCATCATCCCTTCCATGAATAGTCCATGTTGTTCTACGTGGCTGCTTTGGTTATGGGTCAGAGAGAGAGAAGGGAAATGTCTTTATATGATCCTGAAATCTTTGCAGACAGAAGTGGAATGTCATCTTGTTCCTCCCCAAAGCATTGCAGGCATATGGGAGTAGCTCAGTGCTGGCACAGTTATCTGAGAAATGACAGTGTTTGAGATGTTCAAGTGTTAATAACAGCTCTCTTGTCTCTTGGTTGCAGAGATTCAGTCCTGCAGTCCCAGGCTGAGGAGGGAAAAAAGGAACTCCTGTTATTCATGGAAAACTTTCTGCTACTCCTTATGCAAACTTTTAAACCTTTGTATGATTTACTGTCCAGTATTTGTACATAGAGATTGATTGATTGATTTGAGGTAAAAATTGAGATAATCAGTAGTGGGCAGGTAGGGAAAACTTTTGGAGTGAACTTGAGGTGGGCTAAAATCGAGAGCATGAATATTTTGAGGTGAACTGTGGCAATCAGTAGTGCACAGATAGGAAAAATTTTTGGGGTAAAATCTGAGGTGATCTCTAGGGGAGAGAAGAACATACTTGATGTAAAAATCGGGCAATCAGTAGTGAACAGATGGGGAAAAAACTGGGGGTAAAACTGGAGATAATCACCAGAGTAGGGAATGAATACTTTCTTGTAAAAATTAGGAAATCAGAAGTGGACAGAAAGGGACATTTTGGGGGAAAAAACTAGAAGCAACTCCCAGGGATGAGAAAGAACATCATGAGGTAAACTGAGAGAGTCACTTGTGGACACATAGTTAAAGTTTTAGGGACAGAAATTGCAGTGTTCTCCAGGATGAGAATAGAAAATGAATATTTTGATGTAAAAATGAAATAGTTAGTAAAGGACAAGTAGGGCAAATCTTGCTGGAAAATCTTCAAATAATCTGTAGGGCAGAGCATGAACATTTTGAGGAACAAATGAGATAAATATTTATCTTTTACTTCCCTTTGTGATAACTTAATCTCCACCCTGCCATGAGCCATTCCTTGAGTTCTCCTGGAGAAAAACCTCTAGCAGAGGCAGTTTGCAAAGGAGCCCAGAGCTGTGTTTGGAGCAGAGAGTGCTGAGAGCTGCCCCAGCCTGGCAACATCCACATGGAGCAGCCTGGGCAGATGGGATTAGATGGAGCAAATTCCCTTCATGGAAGAGGTTTTCTCCTGTGCAGATCAGGCAGGGGCCAGGCAGTGAACTTTGGGAATCAGCTGAGTTCCCCCAGAAAGCATCACACACATCAGCAGGAATGACAGGACCTGTGCCCACTGCTCAGGATTCATCCAGCCACAGTCAAGAGCAAAAGTTGGTTTGGGTTTGAGAACTTGAAATAACTTAAACAAAAGAAATCACCTTTTCTTTCTTCCTTTCTTTCAGATGCTGGAATTGCCTCTGTGGATGTGTGCTGTGTTACTCCAACTGAGTAAAATAATTATTAAGGAAAAGAGAAAACAGTCATACCAAATTGCTTTTGCCTAAAGTCTTCCTCGGGAAGG
Source organism: Sinosuthora webbiana (assembly GCA_013397395.1). NCBI lineage: Eukaryota > Metazoa > Chordata > Aves > Passeriformes > Sylviidae > Sinosuthora > Sinosuthora webbiana. The sequence continues at coordinate 10,850 of VXBN01017352.1, forward strand.
AGCTGGAAGCTCACCAGCAAGGCTCTCAGGTAGAGTGTGTGATGTAAAAGATATAAAACATTTTTAGGGATCCTAAAATCCAACACCTGCAGTGCTGCACAAAGGAAAATAAACCACGATTTTATCCATTAATTCCAAGATCTTTTCCTGGATGTGCTGCTGGGTTTTTTTTTCCTGTAAGCTCTTGTGGCTTATCCATGAAGTGTACTTGGAATTGTCAGGATCATGCAACACGCTTGAAATTTTACTGTGTCCGCTTTATCCAGCGGGCTGATTTTTTTCAAAATTATTTCTCTCAGACTGCACACATCTTCTCAAGTTCCCTCTCGCTTTTTGCATCCTGGAAATGCAAGAGGGAAATAGATAAAGGTACAGCTCCACTATAACAAATAAAAACATCATTTCCCTTCTTATTCTCCAACCCCAAACCAGCTTTTAAGCATAGCATAGAGTGATGGAATCCTGGAGTAGTTTGGGTCGGAAGGCATATGGAGGCACATCCAGTTCCAGTCCCTCGGCACCAGGCTACTCCGTGCCCCATCCAACCTTGAGTTTGGAAAAAAACCCCAAACAAGTCCCAGATCTAGACAGGTCCCTGGAAGAAAACCCGAATTCATTAGCGCAGCAGAGCCTGGCACTTCTTCCTGACAGCGCGCAGAGCTGAACGTGGCGGACAGGGCACACTCGAGGGCAAACTGGGAGAAAATCACGGGAGAGTCTGGAACATGTCCTGGCTGGGCGGGATCTGCCCTGGGATGGGGACCAAGGCGCCGCCAGCGAGCGCCTTCCCGCCGCCCCCCTCCGGCCGCAGGGTGGTTCGCTCCCCCCAGTGCGCGCCCCTCCGTGAAGGGGGGCGGGAGAGGGGGCTAAGGAGAAAATGCCGTGACAGGATCTCCTCGCGTCGCCTCTCCGGTGTCGGCCACCACCGTGGTGTGGTGCTTGAGCTGGTCCAGCGCCGACTCCATCTTCTGCCGCTTCACGGGGGACACCGACATGTCCGCGGCTGTGGGGGCTCCGCGCCTATAAGGGACGGTGCGTGCCCGGAGGGGACCGGCCTGCGCGCGCACCCGCGGCCCGCGCGCTCCCGCGGCCCGCCGCCAATCCCGGCCCGGCGGGGCGGCACCGGCCAATCAGGAGCGCGGACACAAGACGGACGCGGCCGGGAGGAGCCGGGGCGGGGCAGCGGGAGGGAGAACGATTTTGATTGGCTGGTTCCCGGTCCCGGGGGTCGGGGCGGGTGGTCGCCTTGGCGACCCTGACGCCGCCATCGTCCCCAGCCGAGCGTGTCCGGGGGTCTCCCGGCCCCGGGATCTCCGGTCCCCCGAACCCCCGGGGGTCTTCTCGACAGCCGGCACGGCGCCCGACCCGCCCCAAGCCTCCCGTCCCTCATGACCGCGCGGGGCCCGGGCGCCCCCGGTGCCGCAAGATGGTGGCGGGCAGGCCCTGAGGGAAGGCGGCCCTGAGGGGAGGCGGCCCTGAGGGGAGGCGGCCCTGAGGGGAGGCGGCCCTGAGGGGAGGCTCGGAGCGGCGCCGGTGCTGCCCCGCTGCAGGAGCTCCGCACTCTGTGCTCCCTTCCCTGCCGTCGTGGCAAGGTTCGAAACGGCTTGTCGGGTACAGCGGCAGCCGCTGAGAGAGCCCTCGACCCAGCAGGGCAGGTGTTTTGGGCTCTTGGTTTGCCTAAACTTTATTTAGGCTTTAGCGGAGGTGATCTTGTTAGTGTGGTCCCACTTGGAAATTGAACTCCCCATAACATCTACGATAGGCATTACCAGTTATTTCAACTCAGTAACATAATTATTAAGGAAAAGATAAACCTTTGTCTCCTGAAACCGAGGTTGGCTCTTGGCTGGAATTGTTGGAGAATCCCTGAGTCAGTGGTTAATGCTGTTCCCTCCTTCTATATTGTTCCACTTAGGACAGCTACCACAGTCGTTCCCCTTCCAGACAGGCATAAATGTGCATTTGTACAGCCTTCTCATGCTTTGCCCCTGTTTTTAAAACAGTTATCCAGGCCATAACACCCTTGTTGAATGTTAGTACCCAAACCCAAAAGGAAGCGTGT
>VXBN01017355.1:356-28104 GCA_013397395.1 Sinosuthora webbiana
TTTTTCTCCTTGAAAAATTTCCCATTTAAAAGAAAAGCGACAACCGTAACACATATCCCCCTGCCCGCTCTCCCCTTTAAAAAAAAAAAAAAACACCCCCCAAAAAAGCCGAGGAGAAATAACACCGGAGGTGGATCAGATCCATCCATGGGGGACACCCATGGGGATGCTGCCCAGCTGCGCCCAGCTGTGGGCAGGCACCTGGCTGTTGCTGAAAAGAAGGCGATCAGAACTCGGAGGAGTATTAGTTAATAAGTGCCTGATCCTGTTGACCCTGTTCTGGTTCACCCACTCAGCTATGCGGGGGCGCCGAGGAAGGTGTCCTGCCAGTTAAACCAATTATAGCTGGCGAGTCGCAGTCATCAGCATTAGTGGAGGGCTCGGAGGTGAGGCCCAGTCACGCCGTAGTGGCTCTTCCGAACTTAAAAACCAGCGGCTTTCTAAGTCCAGAAATCTGCCAGAAAGGCTGATTTAACCCTCGGTGCCGCGGGAAGCCGCGTTGCCATTCCCAGCCCTGCTTGTCTTGTGGTATCTCTGTAAGGGTTTCGCTTCTCAGGGCTGGGAAATTTGTGCTGCAGATGGGGAGAAAGCTGATGCTGGATGAGCAGAGGGTATAGAAATTCCTCTGCTCGAGATAAATTCGCTTGCAGTGTTGCAAAACACGCTGAGGATCTCCATGTGTTTTTCAGCCGGAGCTCCTAGTCTCGTTTTTCCAAAGCTTTCCTTCGGAACAAACCCAGCGTGGAGAAACAGGGGGCTTGGGTTAATGAGCAATGCCGTGTAATCAACACTTGGTATAAACCTTTTGTCTTAGGGCCCTAAACACCTCTAAAGAAACTACAACAACAACAAAAAGGACAGGAAGGAGAGAATCTCAGCCCTTTTAGTGGACGGGGAGAAGTGCCTAACAGGATTTGTGGAGAGGTCAGAATTGCACACAAGCGCCAGGAATCTTATTTGTGCTCCTAACCGGGGATCAGACCTCAACTTACGGAATATACATACAATATTTTCACAAATACTCAGATCCCCGAGCCGGTTATCCCTGGACACCAGGGCACAATTCAAAGGCAAGACAAAGGGTGCTGGAAATTGCCGTATACTTTTTCAAAAGCCCAGCCAAATGCAAGGATAAACAGTTGTTTAAACTGTGGCAAATTTAATGAACAGATTAGGATGCTTGCTGAGTGAGACTCACGCTGTGTGAAATTCTTTGCTGCTCAATGAGATGTGTAATTTAGACCAAATATTTGTACGTGCTGCTTGAGGTAAAAAACATCGTTCAGTAGATTGCACTTTTTTGAGTAACATTAATGAATATTCTTTTCAGTGTCAGTTGATTTACTTTGCTTCAATTATAAGGCCCAGTCAAGTTGAAGTAGGCCTTCCATGTTAAGGACCCTTGCTATTTTTTTTTTTTTTTTAAATTTTATTTTTAAGTGATCAGCAATTTAAGAGGATGAAAGGGTTCCTTGTCTTTGGCTGTTGGATGTTTTTATTTTCCTTTCTGTTTATATGGACGGCTTTTGAATGTGTTGCCATTTTAAACAGGCTTGTTTTGTCAAGATCCTAGTTTACAATTTTTTCTGAATTTTAAAGCGATTTTGGTTTTTTTCTTTCCCGTGTGCTGACATGGTGAGTGATAGATTTGGCTTGTGATAAGTGATCACGATTTTGTGGATATCCTGATAGTGTCCTCTGTGGCTATTTAAGTACAAGTGCATGTTTTCAGGCAGTTGCTGTGGAGCCAGGGAACTCAGCCCAATTCTGTGGAAAAAAAGGGAAGGAAAATTAAGAGTGTGGCTTGATAAGGTATCGTTCACTGACACCTGAATTGCAGCATCACGATAAACCTGAACAATGGCCATAAAACTGGCTTTATTCCTTATGTTTGATCTTTCCCATAGGATATGAATCTTATCACTCTTCTCCTTAAGTCATGTATAGGAGGAAAGTCACACAACTCTGTTCCTGGTAATAAAGGCAGTATGATAATGGTCTGACTTCAGTGGCATGAACATATTGAAAGTGGTCCCATTATCAGCCCTTTAAAAAGGATATTTGGCTACATAAACCCCTTTTCAGTTAAAAGTTAGGCCCTCTAAAGCTTTATAAATGTGTTGGTCCCGTGTTTAGAAAATGTACAGAATTAATGTGGTTTGGAGAAAAGTTGTAAAGGCAGGAGGTTGGGGACACTGGGAACTGGCTTTTCTGATTATTCATGAAGGGGTGAAGGTAGGAGGTGAAGGTGTATCACACTGTCACTCTGTCACTCCTCTTCCTCTGAAAGCCAAAGTCTGAAGTGAATCATGGCCTGTGAGCAAAGCAAAAAGAACACAAAACTGATTACCCAAGATAATGGGTGAAAAGTTGAAAAAACACCCCAGAGAGACAGGTACTCGGTGGGCAAGGGGTTTCTGTGGGCTTTCCAGGCAAAACACAATTTTTGTGAAATTCTTCAATTCTTTAATTCTCCAGCTCTCCCAAGCTTTCACAAAACATTGTGAAAAACAAGGTGGGAACTGCCCTGTGTGGTTGGGATGTTGGAAAAGCTTTCCCTGTATCCCATACCCAGAGCTGCTCCACACCCTGTGCCGGAGCAGTGGGGGTACATCTGTTAACATCTGCTCCCTCCTCCTCCTCCTTTGGCAGTGTTTTTAATGCCACCCCTCTCGTTTTTCAGATGAGTGACTTTGGCATCAGGAACATGGATCAAGTGGCTCCCGTGTCCAACATGTACAGAGGAATGCTCAAGGTGAGTACCCTGGAGCTGGCACCTGCCAAACCCAGCTGGGGCAGCTCCCAGCCAGTGCTTCTGTTGTGTTCCTGCAGTGCTAGGACAGGAATTGGATAAGCCAAGTGAGCACAGGTTTAATTGCTCCCCTGTAATCTTCTGCCAGAGTATTCCCACTGAGTTCCATGGGGATGTGAGAAAAGCAGGACTGAAATGGGAAGGTGCAAATCTTGCACCCTCAAGCCTCTCCCCCAACAAGGCTCCCTCTCTCCATTCCCTGAAACCTAAGAACTTAAAAGAGATAGGCAAGAACTGAACTCAAATTTGCCAGTGTTGGTGGGACTTCTGCCAAAATAAAGGTTAAAGGATGGGCAGCAGGTGAGGGTTTTGTGTCTTTAGTTGGATGAGACTGACAGAGGCCTGTCCTGATAAGACTGGTCTGGTTTGGTACCTTCCTGAACACTGTTTGGAATAAAAGTAGGTTATTCACTTACAACTGTTATTAATGGAAGCCAAATATATTGTAATAACTCCAAAAATCATTGAGTTTATTTTATCTTTAGGCAGGCTGTGTCTGTTGCCTTGTTTTGAAAGGAATTGACAAACTGAGGTCAGCAGACTGGAAAGGCTCAGTCTTAAAGGGCTTCCCCCCCTCCCCGTTCATGCAAGTTGCTTTTTAATCCCAGTATCAATTTTTTTACACAGCACTGATTAATGTAAACCAATTAAAGGGTAGGGAGACCCCTTCTGCTCTCAGCAGCTTTGAGGAATGGCCATGGTTTGAAGAATCAGTGAGGCTCTGGGATGCTGACTGCTCTGACTCTTTTTCCTCCTCACAAAAAAAAATCCAAGAGATCCCCCAACTTAACATCTGTGTGCTCTTAATACAGTGGTTGCCCTAAGCAGTTACTCAGTGTTCAGTTGTCACAGAATTAAGTCAGAGGCTTGTGTTCTGCTGTGCTGTAGCCGTTCACATTCCATTTTATTTCGTTCTGCAATAACTGCGTGTATTGAAAAGCCCAGCAAAGTGGTTGTGTAACTGATAGGACGAGCAGAATTCATCCTGCATCGTGTTTTTTCCTCTTTTTACTACTATCAAATGAAGAACAGGCTTACACATTAATTCTCTCCCTTTTGAAATATGAAACCAGCACGGTATGGATTTTACTCATTCACATGCCACAGCATTTTTTCCAGTGACTCAGGATAAGGGTCAGCTATTTACACAAAATGCAGGAGTTTCCAGATTGTGTTGAAAGAACTTGTCCTTTCTTTTAGGTGCTAGAGATGAGTCAGAGCTTTTATCTAGTAACATAGAAAGAATCTTCTACCAGCAGATTTGGCAGCTGTTGCTAACTTGTTTTATTCAGGCATGAGCCTTTCCAGGGGCTGCCTTTGACTTGATTTGGGGAGTACCTGAACCAGAGGCCCACAGATGATCCCTGCTGGCCAGGAGATTTCTGAAGCCACTAAATGTGGCATGATACTGTTTGTGGTGACATGAAAAGTTAGGGAATGTGAGGGGAAATTAATCCTAAATTGCTGCTCCAGGAACATAGTTCAGGTTGCTTTTTGCATTGCACGTGAACACTGCCCTGAAAAATCCTTGCCTTGTCCTCAGCTAAATCCACTCCTTTGGCACAAGCTGGCAAATCAATGTTTGCCTAAACCAAATAAACATTTTGCAAGTTGCCTTTGTCTCCAGCTGCCCCTGAAGGGCAGGAGCTGCCATGAGCCAGCTGCAGCTTTTCCAGAGCAATGTTCTATCCTCAGGTGCCTTTAAAAAAAAAATCTCAGGGGCAACTTTCATCCATCTTTGCCTGAAGATATTGCGGATACGGTTTCCCTGTGACTGACGAGCAAGTTTCATAAGCTGTTTTTTGAAGTTATTTCCTCCTCTGCTCACATTCCTTCTGCCCCTCAAAGACTAAAATGGTGGGGGGAAATTTAGTAAATTCATACCAGTATTCCTGGCATACACAGTTGGCACAAGTCAAGCTTGAAAGGAGTTAGGTTTTCAAAATAGAACAATATTTCTTGAACGTCAGTATATCAGTGGAATCCGCTTTTATCTGGAACATTTTTATCAGCCTTGTTTATCCCTTGCTGTAAAATGAAAGTAGAAGTGTTTCACTGAGCATCTGAGCACTTGAAAGGCTTCAAAATGTGGTCGCTGGCAAATGCAGAAGGATGAAAGTTGCTGCAACATCCTTCCTCAAGTCCTGTAAAGCTGGCTGTGTAGCTTCAAGTGATGTGGTTCAGATGAGTTTTATCTTTTAAAAAAAAACCCAAAAAACTAAAGAAAACCTTCAAAAGTCTCCTGTAGGTTTTGCACTGGCAGTTTCCCCGTAATTTACTGATCTGCCATCAAATCCTTATCAAGCAGATAATCAACTTCAAGGGTTAAGGAAATGAGGATTTTTTTTTTTAATGTACCTGGAAATAAATACATATTTATACACACACACATGTATTCTCTATTGTTAAAAGCCTCAATTACAGGAAAAAAACTAAGAATATCCTGCTTTGGCTTTACTGTAAGCAGCAGAACATCCCCCCACCTCGCCCTTATCAGTGGGTTTTATTCACGTAGCAGGAGCCGTGCCCTCGTTGTGGTTACGTTTCAAAGCTGCCTCATTCAAGACAGTGGTTGTGCATGATCTCCAGATCTAGGAAACCAAACCCAGACACTTCCTAGCAGTGGAGTTCACAGCTCTCCAGCAAAATGCTGACGTTGTTCTGTGTTTATTCTGTTCCTTTGCAGCGTCAGCCAGCGTTTGACACCTTTGACAGCTCGAACTCGCTTTTTGCTGGATATTTTTTCTCGCTCAGTGAAGACCAAACGCTTCAGGAAGTGCCAACAGGATTTGACTCCACTTCTTATGGTAAATCTTCGCTTTGCTCCTTAGCCCAGTCAGCAGATGAGAAATTTTTGGGGTCTAACTAACATTTCCTGGGTGTGCAATGTGGATTTCTCTAAAAAGATGCTTTTTAATAGACAGACTTCTGTGTACGTGCTTGGTTTTATTCATGTGAGTTTCATCGTGGGTAGTTGTTGTTTTCTGTACTGAAAAGAAATAGGAACTGGGATGCAGTAGCCTAATAGACTGATTTTTCATGGAAGAAGCCTTAGTTTGAGTTTAAGCAGAGCTAAGAGTTTAAAAATCTTGAGAAAGAGGGGTTTGTGTATTTAAATTTGCAGCATCTCAACCATAACTGAAGTGCAAATAACTCCGAAAGCTTTTTTGATTCTCTGGTGTTAAATCTCAGTATGTTTTATTCCATACCTTAAAAAACAGGGTGGGGATGTTTTAAGATTTTTTTATTATTAATATTTTATTTTTGTGTGTGTGTAGGTCAGTATTCCACCAAGAATGCCCTACAAATCCTTGCCTAACATCCCTGACAAAACGTAGATATTTTACCTGATGCTGCTTTTATCTCCCCTTAGGGGAAGGAAAAAAAAAAAAACCTTCAGCCCTCAAACCCAGAAAACCACAGGTCCTTTGTTCTAGTGTGATTCTAATCAGTCACCTGCTCTGGTCAGCAAAGCAAGTCCTTGCAGATATTAGGAAGGGTGTGGTAAAAACAGAAGTGGAGCCTGTAGATAGTCTGGGAGAGCAAGAAGAGCTGCACAGCTCTGAACTGATTTGGAATCTGCCAAGAGCAGCCGGGATAGAGGAAGGCGCCCCTGCCCATGGCAGGAGGTGACACTGGATGGGCTTTAAGGTCCTTTCCAGCCCAAACCATTCTGTGACATCATTCTGTGATAAAACGAGGCATCTTCTGGTAAAAATTGACAGATAAGAAAAGCTGAGTGGGAGCCGAGTTTATCCTTAAAATAGAATCTTCCTGTAAACTTGAAAGCCAGCGGAGTAGATCAGTGGTTTGTGCTGACACATAATGGTGCCAGCTTTGTGGTTTGGTGCATTATTCGCCCCCAGCCTGTTACCAGTTGCACTTGTTTGGTCCAGATGATGGAATAATCCATTGCACCACGGGCTTGGGGGATGAGGCATGGTAAGGTCTGAAATGCAGTGTTGAATAGGGCAGGCTGGCTCTTCACAACCCTGCTGTCAGTTACTTAGCTCTCAAATTAAACAAAGATTGTCTGGAGATGGAAGGAAGTCTCAGGGCAAATTATAGGTGGCGAAATAGGAATAAGCAGTCTCATTTCCCTTTAAAAAAAAATAAAGTTTCCCTGCAACGAAGGCACTTAATGTAACTACTGAGAGTAAATAAGGATCTCTGCATGGAAAGCTGCAAAGCTCTAATTAGTGATGCAATCTTATCAAACGAGTAGCACAGAGATTTTGGAGCATGGTGATCTCTGTTTTTTTTAAAACATCAACTTTCTAGCACCATTTTTTTTCCTTTTAATTCTTCAAATAGCAAAACCCAGTCACTCCTTTCAGTGGCCTGAAGTTAATGTGTCTTCTTCCTCTCCCCCCACCCCTTTTTCCTTCTCTTGCAGAGTCGAACAACTGTGAATTGCCTCTGTTAACCCCGTGCAGCAAGGCTGTGATGAGTCAGGCCCTGAAAGATACTTTCAGTGGTTTCACAAAGGAACAGTGTCGGCTGGGTATCCCAAATAGTAAGTGTTTGCTATTTATAAGCTTTTTTTTTCCTTTTTTTTTTTTTTTTTAAATGCTAAGGAGGAGGCTGAATAGCTGCTCTTTGAAAAGGAAGGAATGATGTCAGTAGGAAATACAAGAATGGATCCTATGTGAATCTGGCACAGCTTGCCTTGGAAAGGCCAGACTTGCTGGTGTTAAAAATGGGTGCATGGAGAGCTCATGCTTTTGGCAGCATGAGAGAGAAAGAATCAAGCAAGCTGAGGACATCTCTGGTTGCAAGTGAATGCAGAAAGAAAAGAGAGGGCTGGGGTTTTTTGTTTTTTTTATTCAAGAATACATTCATTCTGAATTCATTCAGAACTCAATAACTTGGCTAAACCATTTTATTTTTTTTTTTTAATTCACTGCTTTCTAAGGAAGATTATTTGACAAGGGCCAGGAGGTATCTCTGAATGTTGGATCCTTCCTGTCTTGCAGATCCCTGGCTGTGGACTGAGCAGCAGGTTTGCCAGTGGCTTTCATGGGCTACCAATGAGTTCAGCCTGGCAAATGTGAACTTCCATCAGTTTCTTATGAGTGGCCAAGACTTGTGCAACCTGGGCAAGGAACGTTTCCTGGAACTGGCACCTGACTATGTGGGTGATATTCTGTGGGAGCACCTGGAGCAGATGATAAAAGGTAATTAGAGGCCCAGAAAAAGCTTTTGGTTTGGGGCTCTCCTAACAGAAACAGAAATGGGACTCGATTTCAACACTGGTGTCACTATGAAGGGCTTTATTGCATATGAAAACTCAAAAATGAACTTTAAAACTTGGTTAATAAAAGCATTATCAGCACTGTCAGTACATCCTTGGTATGCAAAGCACAGATGCAGATAGCTGCAGACATTCTGTGTGCAGGCTGAGTACATTTGTGGGCAGGTTTTATTTGGGAAGATCAGTGGAATAAATGAGATTGGGGTACGACCACTGTAAATACCCCATAAATAAAAAAGTTAACCCCATAAATGCAAAGTTAACCAATAGTTGGACCTTAAAGCACACTGTAATTATTGTTGGTGTTAAGTTTTATGTGAAAATTCAATTGGTGTGATGGTTTTAAAACCTAATGGAAGTTGGTTGGGTTTTTTGGTGTGATTTCTATCATGAGAGAGAATGCAATTCAAATAAGAGTGTGATACTAAAATTTTTGTCAATGGTGACCCCAAAATACTCCCAAGAGTCAGAAACTTTCCGTGGCACACAGGTCAGATGTTTAAAACTATAAACCCAAATTTTCTCTTTTTCTCCTCTCCCCAGACAGCCAAGAGAAAACACAGGATCAGTATGTGGAGAACTCTCACCTCACCTCAGTTCCTCACTGGGTCAATAACAATTCCTTAAGTAAGTATTTTTAAAAATCCGTATTTTTCATCGCTCAGTTTTATTCTAAGCATGTCACAGATTCCAGGGTAGAAGCAAAAAGCACCAGAACAGTTACTGTGCTTGAGGAGAACATTTGACTTCAGCTGCTCCAGCCTTCTTTCCTTGTATTGTTCAATTGTCACCTAATTTATATCGGAAATCGTTTGAAGAGCAAAGGCTTGGAGAAAATGAAATTTCCTCTTTGCTATGCCAAACCCTCCATCTGCGGAGCAGAATGACCACTCCCATCTCCAGCAAACCGAGGCAAAAAAACTGGGAAGCAAGCAAGAGTTCTGTTCAGGCCTTTTTAAAGGCTCTGGAAGTGTGCTAGAGCTGTTGGAAGTGTGTGGGATGCAGTGCTGGCTCCCTCGGATTGCTTGATTGATGGCGTGTTTTATTCTGCCACAGTCAGGCTTCAGCTCAGCCTGATTACACCACTTAATGGGGGGAGCCTTGCTCAAAACCTCTTAAACTTCCCCAGTTTTTTGGTTTTTTTTTCCTGTAGTTTCCTTGAAGAATGAACAATGGGCATTTGTGGCTGGCAAGTTGCAGAGGGGGGATTTGCGGAATCTGATTTGGTGTATTTAGTGTATTAGTTTGTTTAAGGGTCTCCAGGGGAAAATCATCTAATTCTTTGGTTGCTTTTTTCAGCTGTTAACGTAGATCAGAATTCCTATGGAATGCAAATGCCTGGATACCCTAAACCCCTCAGTTATCCCAAACCCGGTCTCCTGACTGACGTCTGTCAGACTTCCACGGCCCCGAATCTCCTCAACCCAGAACAAGACTTCCCATTGTTCCCTAAGACCCAAGCAGATGCTGTTGGTGTGAACTACTGTGCAGTAAACCAAGATTTCCCAAGGAGCAATCTCAATCTGCTGATGGATAACTCCGGTGAGTCGTTATCTGCATGATAAACACGAGGCCAAGGCCGTGTTCTGAATGCCTCTTCCTCCTCTGCATGATTTATATGGACAGGCTGCATTGAGGGGGAGGGGGAAAAAAAAAAACAAAAAAACCACCCACAAACACTTTCAGTTTTATTTATCTTACTGTTTCATTTGATAAAGGCAAGCTGAGAGAGCATGAGTCCAGTGACAGTGGTGCTGAGAGCTACGAGAGCTCGGATTCCATGCTGCAGTCCTGGAACAGCCAGTCCTCCCTGGTGGATTTGCAGCGTGTGCCATCCTACGAGAGCTTTGAGGATGACTGCAGCCAGTCCCTGTGTCTGAGCAAACCTACCATGTCCTTCAAAGACTACATTCAGGAAAGGAGTGATCCTGTGGAGCAAGGGAAACCAGTTATACCAGCAGCCATCCTGGCTGGCTTTACTGGTGAGTAGTGAGGCAAAATGGTCACTCCTCTTTTTTTATGTAACACCAGTCTTCGCTCTAAGTGTGTGCCACAGGGGCAGAGACCACTAGTCGCAGATAATTTCAGTTTTATGTGTTACTAAACAGAGTCTCGGGGATTATCCACCCAAAGCAAGAACAGGCAGGCACGTCAGATCAAGTGAAAATCAAATGCACTTTTTGATCTGTTTGAAAAAGAGGGGAGCTTGGGCAAAAACCTCTCAGATTTGGAAATTCCCACAGGTGTTGTTAAGGCCTGTTAAAGGCCTTGTTGCTGTAGTCCTTGCTGAAATTGTTTCTTTCCTGTAGGATGGTTGCCAAGCCAAAGACTTCAGGACAAGCCCTGGAGCTTAAAATGCAGCTGTTTGGGAGGTGGGAGTGAGGGTTAAAGGATCCATATGAGAGGGAAAGCCATAACTTTTGTCAAATCCTTTGTTTCCATGAAAAACCTGACTTCATTTTTACATGGATTGGAGCAGATTTGTGCTATAGAGTAAAACCTTGGGTTTCTTTCTGATCTGTGTAAAAGATAAATCAGATTAATTACCAGGTCTGTGATATGAGTCTGATCCTGTACGTTGGTTGTGGTTAGAGCTGGCAGAGTTATTAATTTGTGGTTTTTCCGTGTCTCCTCTTTCCCAACAGGCAGTGGACCTATCCAGCTGTGGCAATTCCTCCTGGAGTTACTGACAGACAAGTCCTGTCAGTCATTCATTAGTTGGACAGGAGATGGATGGGAATTCAAACTTGCTGATCCAGATGAGGTATGTGGCTAATTGGGGTGAAAACAAAGATTTTTGGGGTCTGATCTGACTTCTGTGGGCCCAGTCTTGTGTGTTTAGCTGCACATCAGATATGGTAGTGCTGCTTTTGAAGTATTTTGGGAACTTCGCTCATTAAAATGGATGCATTTTCATTTTTCTGATACTGTTTCCAGTAGGAAAATTATTGTATTAAGAGGTGGGGTAAAAAAGTCCAGTGGAACTTTTTGATTCAAAAAAATGAGCAGTTTGTGCCAGAGCTCCAGGAGTGTGTGGATGAAACCCTCAGGCACAGGGTGGGATTGTTGGGGTTGTCCAGTGCAGGGCTAGGAATTAGACTTTGGTCCCTGTGGGACACTGCCAGCTTGGGATATTCTGTGATTTCTCCATGAACCTGACCTCCTTGAGCATGTTTTGTCCCATCCCCTACAAACTGGTGTCCATTGTTGTCAGCCACCTCCTCCTGGAGCTGCTGTTGAGGTCTCTTGGGGTATCAGTCACCGACTCTTCTCTTGTGAGCTTTGGCCATCCAAGGCAAATAAAATGCTCTGACTGAGAAAGGGGTTTTAATCAGCTGCTAAGAAGGAGATGTGTTGGAACCCTGGTCACTGAGAATTTTAGGCTTTCTGTGCTGACAGGCACTGACCCCCAAGCAAACGCTGCATTTGACCTGAGGCCCTGGAAAAGGCTTCCAAAATTGAGTGACAGCTCTGGGATTGTGGGTGTGGAGTTTGAATAGAAGTGTGCAATATCACAGGGTGGAAAAGTTGGAGTTTAAGGTTTTAGAATATAGTAATATAGATAAAGCAAGATGGAGGTTTTAGGGCAGAGGCTGAGTCCTTCTTTTTCACCTTCTTCTTTATGGGTCTGGGTGATATTTTGTAATTGGATAGAAAAATCTGCATTGCGGGTCACGGGCGGTTGGTTATTGGGTTAAAAGTAATAATAATTTAGGTATCATTTCTTAATTGGACTTAATCTGTCGTTTCTTAATAGCCTTAAAAGGCCTTGTAGAAAGCAAGATGGGGCCATTTTTTACCTTGTTAGCTAGAAGTGCTGTAGAACTCAACATAGATAAGAATTAATAAACATCTGAGTCTGAACATGAAATACTGACTCTAGCAAGAAAAAAAGAAGATAAAAGCAAGAGAGATGAGTTGACTTGTTGGAATTCTGGAAACTTGGATTTTGAGATTTTAGTATATAGTAATACACATGCTTGTCTGGGTCCTTCTACTTCACCTTCTTCCTTCTTCATGGGTTTGGGTGGTTTTCTGTAATTGGGTGCAAAAGGTCCACTTTGTGGGCCTTGGGTGGTCATTACTGGGTCAGAAATATAAATAATAGAGGTGTCACCTCGTTATTGGGTAATTACCTCTTAAATAACCTTGGAAACAGATAGAGAAAAGAGGTAAAATAGAAACATTCTCTAACTTGCTAGTCAGAGCTCACAGCTCGTGAGTCTGTAAATAGATAAGAAATAATAAACACCCAAGTCCGAACACAAAACCTGCATTTCCCGTGTACCAATCCCGACCTCGGCAAGGAAAAAAAGGAGAGCCAGAACCTCCACACTGACTTAAACCTGCCCTTTGCCCCCTGGCAGGTGGCACGGCGGTGGGGCAGGAGGAAGAACAAGCCCAAGATGAACTACGAGAAGCTCAGCCGGGGGCTGCGCTACTACTACGACAAGAACATCATCCACAAGACGTCGGGCAAGCGCTACGTGTACCGCTTCGTCTGCGACCTGCACAACCTGCTGGGCTACACCCCCGAGGAGCTGCACGCCATGCTGGGCGTGCAACCTGACACCGAGGACTGATCCTGGCCCCGGGGTGGGGAATCTGAAACCTCCACAGTTGTTTGGGGGGGGACAATGCCCGGGAGCCCGTCGCCAGCCAGGCCCCGCCGTGCTCGGGGAGGGGGAAAAGCGGGACCTTCATCCATTTTTGGGGAGCTGGATGATGGAGCCGGTGGGGCTCTGTGGGAGTGGGCACAGCCCTGGCTCTGGCGTGGAGACACGGGGTGGGGTGGGAGATGATGCTCCTTGGGGGTCAGCGTTTTCAGCTGCCTGCCCTGCCCTACGAAGCTGCCCCCTGTAAGGCTTTTTGAAACCAAAGGTTGGCTGTGAGAGAGACCAGCGACGCGCAGCAGAACTCGTGCCGGGGTGTTTTCCGAGCACCGCCGTCCTCGTGCAGTTTTATTTAAAAGCAAACTAATTTATTCTAAGTGAGCAGTAAAGGAGACCGGTATTAGTTTCGTTTTAAAGCACGTTTTGTTACTATCGTTGTTGTTATTATTGTTACTACTCCAGAAATGCGCTGCATAGGTACATAAACACTCTCGTGTCCAAAACCAGATGTAGCAACTGTTAACACAAAAAAAAAAAAAAAAACAACCCACCCTTTAAAAGAAGGGAAGGAAAATCATACCATTTCAATATTCAGTTTGTATATATTCCTGTGATTCCTTTGGAAACTCCTGATGTTCCTATTTAACAGATACTGTATAGTGTAAATTAAACTAATTGTATGTGTGTGTTTTGAAATAGGATGAATGTAAACTTACCAAACGTGGGGTTTTCTTTTTTTTTCATGTTTGTCTAGGACAACCTTCTGCAAATATTTAATTGGCCTGAGAGACAGCAGAAGTTCTGTGCTCAGTGTGCATGCATTTTGGGGGGGGGCAGGGAGGGAGGCCGGGCTCAGGATTTTGCCAAGACTGAAGCTGGCAATTCTTTGTGCATTTTGGCATTTTTACAGGAAACTAATGTTGTATTCTGGGACATAAAAGGGCCTGTTTGTGGTTTCTTCTGTAACTGAAAAATGAAAATATTAATATGGGTAAAATTACCTTTTTTCTTTATAAATGGCATATGTTTTTCAACTTCTATGCATGTACTTTTAAAAAGAATTTATATACAAGCCTTATTTTTTCAGTTCACTTGTCTCTTCCTGCAGTTTATTCTGTATGATTAAAATACGAATTCTATTTTTGGAAATAACTGTGACTCCTTTTCAAAGATCAGGAGGGTTTTATGTAGCAGCTATTTTTACTGCAAAAAAAAAAAAAAAAAAGGAAAAAAAATCACTGGAAAAACGTACTTTGTAAGAAAGCTTTATTTTTTATCTGAGCTTGATGTACAGTTAAATGTGTTGTACAGTGTGAGAGGTTTAAAAATATGACTCTTCATTAAAACCTCTTGAAAAGAAAATTTTGTGTGTGCTTTTCGATCTGGAAAGTTTCAGAGGAGTTCCTTTCTTGTTTCCTTGTTAGTTCAGTCCTTGTCCATCCTGCTACCACCACCCTCAGCAGCTGCAGGATGAAAAAAAAGGAACCCAAAAAGAAAATTAACCAGCCAGGCTTAGGGCTTATTGGAGAGAACTCTGCACAGGCTGATGGTCTGGAGCTGAGCTAGATGGGTGCAACCACTCTCTCCGGATAGAAATTCAAGTTAACACCTTTGTGTTGTGCCTCTGAAAGAAAGCTGGCAGTTCTGTGGTGTGAAAGAGCGTGTAAAGTGGCGGGGGAAGATAAGGAGAAACAGAGGTGGGAAGACAACTTTAGCTTGAACTCTTCCTAGCCTGTGCAAAGGAACCCTACTGTCTCCATCATTCTCTCCTTTATCCCTCCACCTCCCAGAGAAATGCAGAAAGATTTCCACACATTTAAAAAGTAAAAAAAATAGAGATATTAAATAATGCTGGCCCTAAGCCTCTTGATCTTCCTACCCAACTCTGTCTTGCTGGTGTTTTTGGTGTAGTCACCATGTGAAAAAGCGTGGGCTTGGGTTTTTTTGGGGAATGTGCCTTTCTAAATGGGAGGAGTTGAGAGGGTCGGTGTGTCTTGCAGCATGCCCCTGGTCTGCTCTGAGTAGCTGCAGACTTATTTTTTCTTTGTCCTTCAGCCTTAGTTTTCCTTGTCCCTGTGAAGGAAAAGAATCAGGGAATGGTTTGGGTTGGAAGGGGCCTTAAAGATCATCCCCTTCCAGCCCCTTGCCATGGACAGGGGTAGTGCCTGTGGTCCTGATCCTGAGGGAGTTACTTACTTTCCATGAAAATAAAGTATGGGCTGTCATGATGAATGTGGGATATTTTTCCCCCTTTCTCCCACCGTGGCTGCAGAGCACTAATTGTCCTCTCAACCTGGTCCAGTCTCATTTTCAGCCTTTTTTTTTTTTTTTTTTCCCCTGAACACAGAACTATTTCTTTATTTAGACTGAAAACACGGTTGGCTCTTGCGTGGGTGATCACTGAAGGCTCCGAATTAGAGGCTAAAGGGAAGTTGTTTGTTTTCCTCCCCCAGCAGAAAAAAAGAAATTTCATGGTAGTAGAAGTATCCTGATCCATGCAACCCACGCTAGTGTGTTTTCCAGAAGTGAAAATGTTCCAGCAAAAGCCTTGGAAGGGGCTGCCCAGGGAGGTGGTGGAGTCCCCATCCCTGGATGTGGCACTCAGTGCTCTGGGCTGGGGATGAGGTGGGGATGAGTCACAGCTTGGGCTCAATGATTTTGGAGATCTTTTCCAACCTCAGTGATTCTGTGTGATCTATTCCATGAAAACCTGTGGATTTGTGTCCACACAGGGGTTCAAGCTGTAGCCCAGGGTGACCCAGAAGACAATCATTAAAGGATATTTTGTCACAGCACACACAGAAAGCCCCGCTCTGTGTTCTCAGCCACCCAGCATCAAAGAGGCTGTTGAAAGCAGTCTGGCTGAATTCTTCACCTTCTCCAGGACATGCCTCCCCGTGCTCCCAGCTGCCAGCTTTCCTCATGAGACAGCAGTCAAAATAAAGTCTTGGAGCTGGCACCGACCCACGGCTGGCATATCACCTCTAATAACTGAGTTTGACTTCAAAGTCTTCTTTGCTTTTTTTAAATTTTTGTATTTTTTTTATATTTTTAATTATAAATGAAAGAAGAAAAAGGTAGAATTCCATCCCAAGTAAAACACCACCTCTGGGCTGGGAAATCTGTGAGCTATACATGCTCAGTGTCCAGGGAATTTTTCTGGGGAACATCTGTCAGCTGCTCCTTATTCTCATACTCACCTTAGGTCTGAGCTGTCGGCCACAGCCGGGTACAGGTGAGGAGTGAGGATGGGGCAGATGATGGATCACTTATCCCAGTACTTTATCCTTTATCTCCACCAGGGGCAGGAGGATTGAGCAAACCTGGCCACTCTCTGCTGGTGGTTCCCCAAGTGAATCCCCCATCCCCTCACGGTGCTCGGCCTCTTGGAAAGGGACACCCTGCCTGTTTCTCTTCCTTCTAAATTTGGGATTTCTTACGTTGCCCAGCCTAAAAGGAAGGAGCCCCCTTGGCCACTCTCTATTGGCTTGTCCTTAAGCACTGGAGACCAGCACCTCACCCAGGCTCTGAGGTGAGGGCACCAATGAGGTGAGGGTGACCAATGTCACCCTCAGCAGCAAACAAAGCTGTTTTTTTCTGTACCCTTATGCTTTTTTGGCTTTTTGGCAGTCCCTGCACACTGAGCTGATGACTTCAGAGAGTTGTCAGCGATCCATTTCCTGGTAGCTACCGTTTCCAAGTTTGGCATCACATACACTCAGGCTGGGTGGATTTCTTTAAATTAACCTTCACTGAGGGTCACCAGCCACCTTTTTGTGTGCTGTGAGGTCCTCCTGGAGTTCCTCACCAGCACTCTGGCATTTGGCTACTGAAACTACTCAGCATTATCTGCAAACCTGGAGGTTTCTCAGCCCTGGATTTCTGGCCCTTCTGGCTGTTAATATGCCAAGGACCAAGGGGATGAATGCAAGATTCAGCCCTTCTTCTGTTTCTAGTTCCCATCTCTTCCATGGCTTTTTTCATGCCCTTTCCAAGGATGGCCCAAATTTTGACAGGGCAAAGAGTTTCCAGACCTTGGCCATGAGAGTTTATCTTGTGTCTCATGTTTCTCTTTTTTTTTTTCTCCTCTGTGTGAAGTGGAGCACAAGTTGAACTCCCTGTGTTCACAGCACCATGTGACTGCAGCAACGTTCATATGCCAGACATGTGAATGCTCAAAAGGCTCAAGAGGGAATAAAAGGTGTCCCTGTAAGCCAGAAGAATGAGAAAAAGTCAGCCTAGGGTTCACAGCCTTTGGGAAAGGTAGCCAGGGTCTCATGTCCAGGGTGTGCCATGTGATGTGCACTCTGCAGCCACGCAGTAAGAGAAGTTATTAAAAGTAAATAAGATATGCTGGTCAGCAACAGCAGGATTTGCTCCGTGCAAATTGAGATTTTTCAAGTGATAAGCTTTTGGGTATGAATAAAAGAGTTATTAAGTAATTCTGTGCTTTGGGGAAGAAGCATCAGAGCTCGACATTTTTCTTCCTTCTTCCTCTACCTCTCTTGGCATTTACAACGAGGTGAATGATGAACTCAACAAAATACGAGCAGCAATTATAACAAATGTAATGAAACCTCTGCACATGCAAAATGTGGAGGGAAGGGGGGGGTTGGAAGATATTTCTCCCAGCTGCTGTGCAGATAGCTAGAACAATTGTCCAAAATCCCAAATATAGAATGTTTACCAAGGTTTTCTGCATCCTGACCTAAAATGAGAGAGCAAATGCAAAAGTCCTGATACAATTCCTCTAAAGCCTTGTCACCCAAAAGCAGTTTGTTCTTTATTATCTTTCCCCTAAGAGCAGAGCCATAGGGGAAAACAGGTTTGTCTAGGCATTCCTTGGGCTGTGGAGAAGAAAATCCAGAGCTCAGAGGGAGGTGGGCAAGCTGAGCCAAATTCATGTGGTTTGGAAATGGAGGGAGGCTCCACCCCGAGTGCGTATCGGGGCTGGCTCACCCCACTCTCCTAACCCCATCCCAGGGGCCAAAGGAATCACACAGAGAGGTAAAACCTGCAATCCCTCTGGAAAGCTGCTGGCTGTGTCCTTCCTTTCTGGAAAACCAGGGTTGGATTCATCCTCCTGAGGCAGCGATGGAGCGACAGCTCCTGACTCTGTGTACAACTCACTCACCTGCCTGGTGAGGTCTGGGGTGGGATTGCTCTGCCACAGGAGGGTTTCCAGAGCCCATGTCCCACCTTAACCATCTGAGTGAAGTGCAGAAAGCATTTTCCAGTAAAGAGTTGCAGGTTAAAAGTCAGGTGCACTGAGCGTAATTCCCCTTCTCCTTCATCTGGACGTTTGAACCTGGGATAGTGGAAGGTGTCCCTGCCCATGCCAGGGGTTGGAGCTGGATGAGCTTTAAGATCTCTTCACACCCAAATCATTCTATGATCCTTAGGCTAAAGAAACCCATTCCTGCTTGGCTGCCTGTCCTTGGCCTGCTGTATCTTGAATCAAACTTCATTTCTTTGCCTAATTTTTTTTTTTTTCTTTCCCCTGACAGAAGGCAAAGAACAATCCAGCAGATGCAGTTGTCCCATTTAGCTTCCTGCCATTCGCAGGGAGCTCTTGTTCTCTTGCAGGGTTGTTTGTTTTTGTTGGTTTTTTTTTTTTTTTTTGCCCTGTGGAAGAAGAGGAGCCCTTCCAAGAGACATATCATTCCTCCTACATGCCTTTGAACAGACCTGTTTGTTTGTTTTCCCCATCCTGAGTGCCAGCCCTGGGAGATGCCAAGAACACTCATCTTGCTGAAGCCAGGAGTGAATCCCAAATCCCCTTCTCCCACACTGCCCATCCCACAGCCAGTCCTCCCTGGAGCCACTGCTGAGCCAGCAGGGACATCTCTGCCTGAGGATGGGCAGGTTTGGAACAGCTTCCCCAATGTCCTGTGCACAACACTCCTTTTCTTTTTCATCAGGGCTCTACGTCTGCTGGCTTCTCAATTTTCTTTTTTTTTCCGTTTTCAAAACACACACAACCATTGTTGTTTGTGTAGGGAAAATTCCACTTTCTCCTCGAGGGGCTTTGCCAGGTCCCAAAGGCTTGGGGTGCATCTTTTCCACAGGCAGTGCCTTCCAGAATTCACAGGTGTCTCGGTTTGGGAAGAACCTAACCCCTAACAACAGGTCTCCCCTTCTCCTTCTCGTGCACATGAGCACTTTTCATTCCATGTCTTTAAGCAATCTCTAAAATCCCCAGCTAAGCCCAGAGCAGTGATTGAGTCCTCATCCCATGACTCTGACAGGGAAGGAGATTCCTGCTAGTGAGGAGTGGACAGATCTCCCTCTTTCCCTTCCCAGACTTGCATATCTCCAGGCTGAAGCAGCTCATGAATGGGGGATTTTCCATTCCCCTCACCCAGGTACTCAGTCAGTGCTGTTTGGTCTTGTGGTGGCTTCTATGAGGTCACTTCTCCCGGGGTCAGCACAGCCAGTTCTCTGTGGTGGCCTTGCTCCCACCTGGATGTTTTCCAAATCTTGAGGACTCCATTGCCAACCTGTAGGCTGAGGGAGCTGATTCTCCCCCTCTAGTCTGCTCTGGTGAGACCCCAGCAGCAGTTCTGCATCCTGGTCCAGGCCTCCAGCACAAGAAAGAAGTGGACCTGTTGGAATGATGGTGGAGGAGGCCACTAAGTTGATCCCAGGGCTGGAGCCCCTCTGCTCTGGAGCCAGGCTGGGAGAGCTGGGGGTGCTCTCCTGGAGAAGAGAAGGCTCCAGGGAGAGCTCAGAGCTCCTGCCAAGGGTCTAAAGGGGCTCCAGGAAAGCTCAGAGGGACTATTCAGAAGGACAGGGAGTGACAGGACCGGGGGGAAAGGCCTTCAGCTGAAGGAGGACAGGGTTAGGTGAGATATTAGGAAAAAAAATCCTCGCTGAGAGGGTGGGCAGGCCCTGGAATAGAATTCCCAGATTTGCTGTGGCTGCCCCTGGATCCCTGGCAGGGCCCAAGGCCAGGTTGGACACTGGGGCTTGGAGCAGCCTGGGACAGTGGAAGGCATCCCTGCTCATGGCAGGGGTGGCACTGGATGATCTTTAACATCCCTTCCAACCCAAACCATTCCATGATTCCATGAAACGACCCCTGCCAGTGGCAACTCCAGCACTTGGGCAATTTTGACCATCATCGTGTGACTTTACCCAGCTCAGCCACGTGCGGTGACTCATTCAAAAAACAAAAACCCCAGAAAACCCATCAGGGGAGACCACAGAGGTCCATCCCTGCTCCGTCTTCCCATCCTAAGTGGGCAAAGCTTTCTGCCAGCAGGAGAAAAATGTTTATGGGAAGCGGGATGGTGCTGCCAGCTCTCCGCAGAGCACAGCAACCGGAAAAGCCAGCACGGAACAGCCTCCCAGGGAAGAGCTTTCCACTGCAGAGAGACTGGGCCCGAGATGTTCATGTTTTATTACATCCATTTTTCTCCAAGAAATATTAAAATGCTCTCACTCTTTGAAGGGAAGGGGCGGGGGGGGAATAAAGCGCAGGAGGTGCCGAGCTGTCCCTAAGCAACCTATCAAATAAAACAATAAACTGTTTCGCAGGCAGAATGGCATTAAAAGGACCCACAGCACTTTCGGGCTGTCAGGGGAAGAATAGGAATGGAAATGATTCTGAAAATTATTAGTAGTACCTTAACAACAGCCCCTTAATAACTCCCACAGAATCTTCTGTCACCGGCACAGCCGAGCTGCTGCTCCATGCCAATTACTGGCCCTGCATTTCCCTCTGCTTGAGAGGGATTTGCAGAGGATCCAGCTGAGATCTGAGTGAGATTCTGCTGCTGTTGCACGTCCCCACTGCAGGAGCAGAGGTGGTGTTGGGTGGAATTTGCCCCAGCTCCCCAGAAATAGAGTTTAAACGTGGCTCAGAAAAGGAACTGGGCCCTGCAGCTGCATTCCTCCAGTTTCTTCACTGCAGGGACTGACTTCCCTTGCAGGAGCATGGAGGGACAGGACATGGAGGGATGGCTTCAAACTCAGAGAAAGTAGGGTTGGGTTGAATATTAGGGAAAAAATCTTCACTGTGAGGGTGGGGAGGCCCTGGCACAGGGTGCCCAGATTTGCTGTGGCTGCCCCTGGATCCCTGGCAGTGCCCAAGGGCAGGTTGGACACTGGGGCTTGGAGCAGCCTGGGACAGTGGGAAGTGTCCCTGCCCATGGCAGGGGGTGGAACTGGATGAATTTTAAGGCCCCTTCCAAACCAAACCATCATGATTCTTTGATTCTATGAGTCTCACATTGCTCATAGAGGCTCTTTTTGCTTTGATTTTAAGTCCCAGACTGTGCCAGTGGAGGATCTGCAAACACTAAAGGCAGGGAGAAGGGAGAGCGTGGCTTCTGCCTCATCACTGCAGCCTGGCAAAGGCTTTCCCTGCCCTGTTGCCACCACTTGACTCCTCATCTCCTAGGATGTTTTTTTTCTCCCATTTCTAAACAGCATGGGAGGGGCTGGGAATGCGAGTGGAAAGAGGGTCATGATCTTTATTGTTCCTTGTTCCTGTGTGTGGGAGGCAGGAGAAATAAAGAGAGCTGGTCCTTAGCAGCCTCTTTGGCCTGGCTATAAATCAGCTCCATCCAGGAAATGCCCAGAGCACCTTATCAGTCCCTGACAGCCAACCCAGCTCCCCCCCTGCCCTTCCTGGGGACAGGGACTGCCTTTGGCTGCTCTGAGCTCCCAAAGCTCTTGGAGGACTGTGCAGAGCCTCTGTCTGCAGGGAGGGAAACAGATCCTAAACCACGGTTTGGACATCAAGTGGTTCCTGCATCCTGGAGTAACTCTGCTCCCAGGATGGCATAAACAGAGCTAGGGGATGCCACAGGGAATCCTGCACTGCTGCTTTTCTAATTCATTCTCCCACGTAGAAAAGCCTAAAGTTAAAATAGCTCCAGCTTTCCTCTTGGGCCTGGAATAGGAGGGAAGAGGGAGCATGAACGGGCACGTAAAGTGTCCCTGTGGATACTTTTCTTTGCTCTGCCACTGTGGGACATGAGGTTTTATCTGTGGATGGGACAACCCTTCATCCCCTTGGATTTCAGGGCTGGCTACCAAGCCATCATCACCTGCAGATGGAGAAGAGCAGTGCTGGTCAGCCCTGCCCCCCAAAAATAAATAGAGGAACAGAAAGTGGTCCCCGGGTGAAGTCATGGGTGATAACTGTGAACACAAAGTTCTCCACTGGGTTATGAAATCCCAGCTGAGCTGCTAGGAAAGGGCTTTAATGTTGCAGCACAGCCTCTACACACTCAACATTGCTGCTTTACTATTAAAAACCAAGGAAGTTTGCAACAGAAAACCACACTTACAAAATGTGGGAGAAGATTACATCACTGTATTGTAAATGTCCTCACTATTCTGGCTTTGGCAGGCTTGCATGTCAGGAACAAGTGCTCAGCTCTTGAGCAACCATGTGTGTCAGCACACAGAAAACCTGGCTAGACATTCAACAGTGTCACAAGGAGCAGCTGCTTATAACATTTTAAGGGTTTTTTTTTTAACTTGTTTTAAGGCTTTTCTTACCTGTAGTGTCAGGCTCTTTAGTTTAGGTGTTTTTAAATGCAGCACTCCCGGGGAAGATGCTTTGTGAGGAGGTGACCTTTCTTGGTTGAATATTTATCTGTCAAAAAAAAAAAAAAAAAAAGCATGTGAAACCAGTTTAGATGATTCAGATTTGTGGCAGACTTGTCCCTGTTTCAGCTGGGGAAAAAAACAACATAGAGGATATATTTGTAGTCTTATGTTTCAAAATGTTCTACTGAAAGATCTGCTTTTTCATCTCAACATTTCTGCCCCCTCTCCTGACTTTGCCCAAAAGGAGAACTGAAAAGAGAACATCCCATACTTTATGGGGATTTATGAATGAAAGGTTTTATCTGGTCAAAAGGAAACTCTGTGTTTGGGGGTGGGGGAAAAATACCATCAAAACAGCACTGAAAAAAAAAAAAAAAGTTTAATGCCAGTGTTTTAAACTAAGAGCATTTGATGTTTATCACCCTTTCATTTGAATTACTTAGGAGTGCTTTAAAACCAAGATAAGGTGGTTTACATATTTCCCTTGCTGGAGATGGGCTGTTTGTGCTTGCAATGTACAAAGCAGTTTAAGCTTTACATTTTAATTTGACATATTTATGGGAAATAAAGAAACAAACTCCTTGCATCATCATCATGTCTTCAGTTCTTCAGTTCTAATGCAAATTGGCTTTTCCTACTGATAGAAAAGACAAATAAAACCAAGGCTCAGTCCATGGAAGTCCTGACAGCATCTTCCTTCCTCATCTTTCTCCTCTCTCAGGATATAAAATCAGTCCTTGTTACAAGTCCCAAGTCTGGACAGGGCCTGAATTTCTATGCAGAGAGACAAACAAACACTGAAAATTTTCATTTAGGGAAGTAGTCTGTTCTTTGGTTGTTTGCTTATTTCAAAGGAAATAAACAACTGTGTAGCAATTCATAAGAAAACCTCAACAGATAGCAGGAGGGTTTTAATTGGGTTTTCTCCTCAGATCTGCAGAGTGCTAAATCTGCTTTTTAGGTTTGTGAGTCAGGTTTGTGATTATTTTATTATTGGTGTCTTCCTATTTGAAGCTTCAGGTGGAATCATAAAAAAATCCTATTATTACCCATTAATTCGATCCCACTACACAAAGCATTACCAACTGGAAAACTGTCTGGATTTGGATTCAAAGGCAAGGGTAAACTCACAATTACAAACATTTTTAGCGTTTTCCAGGTTTGGAAAGTTTATCAGCCTGGAAAACATCCCATTCCCGAAATGAAACGCCCCGTGACCAAACAGAACTAATTCTCAGAAATATTTGTGAAGTTTGTGTTCTAGCCTGGAACTCAAACTTCTGGATATGGCAGGAGAGGCCACCTCAGGAAGTGCACAAAACGTTCCCTGGGGAATGTTGGAACACCTCCAGGGATGGGGACTCCACCACCTCCTTGGGCAGCCCCTTCCCGTGCTTGACCAGCCCTTTCTGTGAAGAAATTCTTCCTGAAATTTCTCTCTTGGGAGGGAAACGAGTCTGGTGCAGAAAACTCAGCCTTGTGGATTGTTTCTGAGAGCTGCTAATCATCAGGGAAGGGAACAGAGAGGACAGATTCCTGATACAGGGACAGCTGGGAAGCTGAACTCCGTGAACTCAAGATAACTGAGTGTAAAAACATAAAGCTTGGGGGGGAAAAAGTAGGCTAGGGAAGAAAAAACTTTGACCACAGTGATGTTTCTTTCTAGAATAGCTGTGCATAATCCTAGAATCATGGAATGGTTTTGGTTGGAAGGGATCCTAAAGATCATCCAGTTCCAACTGGGTGAAGGGAATCTTCACGAGCCCAGGCTGCTCTGGGTCATCCATCCTGGCCTTGGACCCTTCCAGGGATCCAGGGGCAGCCACAGCTTCTTGGGGCAACCTCACCACCCTCACAGGAAACAATTCCTTCCTAAAATCCAATCTAACCCTGCTCTCTGTCAGTTTGAAGCCATTCCCCCTTGTCATGTCATTCCAGGCTCATGGAAATAACCTCTGTTCCCAGGATGAACTCCCCATAAACACTCCTGAGCCATATGGTAAAACGTGTATCTCTGGAAAATGCAAATCTAATGATAGAGTAGCTGATGAAGATTCAACAAAACTCAGTGTCTAAAAATTAAAGCCAGATATGAGTGTTCTATGGAAAATAAGCACTTTTTTTACAGTGAAGGGAATTAACCGATGGAAACAACACTTGATGTTGTGTACTGGACTCTTCACCTCTAGAAATGCCATCATCAGGACAGGAAGGGGTTTTTTCAGCTGATGTGCTCAGGCTCAGACGAGAATCAGTTCAAGGAAAATTCAGTTCAAGGAAATCCAAGAGATGACGTGATAGGTCTGACATCAGATTGTGAGATCAGGTTGGCCCCTGTTTCTCTTTGAGCAGGAAAAGCCCCCAGCCAGCCCTGGGACTGTCTCTGAGCTTTGGCCTTTTAAGGGGTGACAGTGACACAACCTACAGCCCTTCAACAGGAACCCGAATTTATGGAGCACTACAATAAAAAGCGAGGCAGAAATACCCCCTCACCCTTTCTTTTGCTGCTCTCTCCCTACACCCAGCACAGCTTCTCTGATTCCCCTGAATTCTCCCTGCTTTTCTCACCAGAGGCTTCAGCTTGGAATGCAACTTAATGGAGCTCTGTTTGTGCAAATGCCTGGAAAGACCTTCCATAAACTGCTCCTACCAAACATCCAAAGCAATGCCCAAACACGCAGATCTCTCGCTGTTGCTCAAGATCATTTGACGTCTCATTAAAGAGACGCCGCTGCTTTAACCCTCATTCTTTCCATGCCTCGAAAAGCAATGACATTTCAAGAAAAAAAGGGGGCAGGTTTTGTTTCTGGAAGTGTCTGTACTCTCTCAGTTTCCTGTCGAGTTTCAGGGCAGCCTCACCCTGCATAGGTGCAACTTCGGGGCTGCGCAACTCTGCCTGCAGCGCTGGATTTCGGTGTTTGGGGCGTGGATCACACAATTACAGCACAACCACTGGACAGGGGAGTGCTCCTGACACTCTGCCAGGCCGAGACCACACATTCAGTGGCTCCTCTTCCAGGAGCCAGCTGCCTGATCAGCTCAGGAACAAGCTGCAGGGCTCAAACTTGTGGACGAAATTATGAGCGGGATAATGCAAACGCCTGGCTCTAAACCAAAATCAGGCCTCCAGCAAAGCCAAGCCCAGCACTTGGTGCTGGATGGAAATAAGCAGCTGGTTTTGGTGCCCCAGCCTGGCAGGAGGTTGAGCTCAGGGCTGGATGGAGTTTTTTTTCTGGGAGCAGTGGAGTTGTCAAGGGACTCAAAGCTGCCACAGAGGATGATCGGGGAAGTCACCAACCATATGAAATTCAGCAAGGGAAAATGCCAGATTCTGAAGACCAGTGCCATGGAAAGGGTCCTGGGGGTCCTGGTTGATGGCAAGTTGGATCTGAGCCCAGCAGTGCCCTGGAAGCCAGGAGGGACATCCCTGTCCTGAGGGCACCAGGCCCAGCATCACTGGCTGGGACAGGGAGGGATTGTCCCGCTCTGCTCTGGGCTGGGATGGCCTCACCTTGGTATGGTGAGCAGGTTTGGGCACCAAAATACAAGAAAGACTTGAAATTATTAGAGAGTGTCCAGAGAAGGGCAATGGAGGTGGTGAAAGGCCTTGGGGGGAAGCTGGGAAAGGGCCTTGTGAGGGGAAGAGGAGGGGCAGACACTGATCTCTGCTCTGTGGTGACACTGACAGGAGCCGAGGGAAGGCCTGAAGCTGAGTCAGGGCAGGTTTAGGTTGGATATCAGGAAAAAGTTCTTCACCCAGAGGGTGATTGGGCTCTGGAACAGGATCCCCAAGGAATGATCACAGCACCAAGACTCACAGAGCTCCTGTTTGGACAACACTCTCAGGCACAGGCTGTGATTGCTGGGGATGGTCCTGTGCAGGACCAGGAGCTGGACTTGATGATTCTTATGGGTCCCTTCCAACTCAGCTTGTTCTGTGATTCTGTAATGTGTGGAAACCCCCATCTCCATCCACCCCTGTGAATTACTCACCCTCCAGACACTCAGGGAATTTGCAGGTGCTGCAAGGAGCAGGCAGATTGCCAGCTCCAAACCCTTGGGTATGGCACCATTGCCCAACTCAAGAGCAGCCTCGCTTGAACAGGCAATATAAAGACAATTAGGATATCTAATCACAGATCAAGCCCTCTGTTTCACTGATAGTGGGGAGGAGAGGAATACCAGCAGAGGTGGCACTCCCAGGTGAGTACATTTTGCACATTCCTTGTGCTGGGGTCCACCTGGACAGGGCAGAGCAAGCAGCAGAAGCCACAACACATGTGGCAGAAGTGCTCTTTGCTTTCATTCTTGCACTAGTTTCCAAGCCTGGGGCAGCAAAAGAGACAGCAGGAGCATCTATGCTGCACTTTGGATCCAAACCCTCTGTCAAGAGGGTGCTGGATCATTTCTGTCAAAAGATTAAAGGGTGCAGCCAGGTAACAGGATTCCACATCCCATAAAAATCTGCTTTTCTCAGAAATGAGCTGTGTGTGTCAACATCTTTCTCTGCATCAGGCCTAGACAGCCACTGTGATCCATCATCCACAGACCCCCTGTCAGCCAGGGATTCCAAGGGCTGACAAATCCCTCATGATAAGGGGATAAATTATAATCAGCTGTTGCTGTGAAGATTGGACACACATTTATGGCAGATGCATCTGCTGGGGCAGCTCACAACATGCCACGAGCTCTTCCAGTGGTGTAGCTGTGTCCTCTCAAAGAAAACTGGAGAGCACAAGGAAATAAAAAAGGCAGCTTGTGGATTGCATGGTCTGTCTCATTCCAGTTAAGGATCACAAATCAAATGGATTCTCGACTCACAAACGTTTCCTACAAAGCAAAGCAAAGGCAGATTTGAATCTCGTGCATTGAATCTCATTTCAGAGGTTCATCAACAAAAATTGCTGCCACTGCTTGAGGGGGACACTCCTGTGCTCTTGTCTTGGCTGCAGAGTTGAGTGGTTCAGCACAAGGAACTGAAATACTGCTGAAGACAAGTAACAGGTCATTTCAAGCCCTGTGTGTTAAAACATTGTGAAACAGGAGTACTTGGCTGTGAAATAGCAGGCAAAGAAACTGCCCAGGGCTGGGCCATAAATGTGCTGTCCCAAGGAAAGTTACACAAATGGTTTGAACTTCAAAAAGGAAAAAGAAAAACCAAGCCATACACAAACTCTTTAGGAAATACACCTTTTTCCTGTCTCCATGTCCCTCATGAAGAGTCCTAATCCTCTTTTACACCCACAAGAGACACCCTTTAACCTGTGGGGGATTATGGTGGCTTTCTTTGACTAACTCATTTCTTACTTTGATACCCTAGAGCAACAAAAAACCTGCACACAAGGGACTTTTCTTTGAAACCTGCCCTCAGGTGAAACTAGGCTGTGACTCACCTCTCAGGTAGCCAGCTTAGGTGGAAGCCAAGAACATCTGAGGTGTCAACCAGAGGTGACCAGAAACCAAGGCCATAAAAATACCAGAAACACTTTTTTTTTTTTTTTTTTT
>VXBN01017355.1:28117-47365 GCA_013397395.1 Sinosuthora webbiana
TTTTTTTTTTTTTTTTGGTCATGGAAATTAAACTAAAAGATCTCCCAAGCCTTTCAAAAGCTACCTGTGAGTCTGCTTCCCAAAAAGATTCCTGGCACAAACAAGTCCAGCTTTAGCCCAGCTGGATCAGCCTCTCTGGTCCTGGAAAAGCTCCTTCCACTTTCTTCCAAGCATCTCCCTCCGAGAGTCCTTGCATGGGCACAGGGGAGGACAAAGCTGCAACTCTTCCCAGACTGCCTGAGAGAAGAACTACTCAGTCAAGAAAAACCATTAACAAATGTCAAGCTGTGGGGAGTGCAGGCGAGGGGGAGAGCAACAATAAGAGCCAAAGCTTTTATAGTTTTTTCCTGCTTGTAATTTGTGTGAATTGATCTTACGAGGAGTTGCTTCCATGCAGTGTGATGTGACCTTACAGAAATGTATGATTTTAGGAGGCAAGTGGTGTTTTGTTTTGTTTTATCTTGTTTTTTATCAAGTGGTTACTCCAGAAATAAAAGAATGTTACACAACTCCAAAAAAAATCTGTGAAAATAATGAAATCTAAAGCAAAAGAGGCACACTACTGCTTACTAGGAGTTGCTTCCACATACTGTGATATGACCTTACAGAAATGTATGATTTTAGGAGGCAAGTGGTGTTTTGTTTTGTTTTATCTTGTTTTTTATCAAGTGGTTACTCCAGTAATAAAAGAATGTTACACAACTCCAAAAAAAATCTGTGAAAATAATGAATTCTAAAGCAAGAGAGGCAGACTTCTTTCTTCTGCAGACTTCAGCTCGTTGTACTTTGACAGACCCGAGCAGAAGTGAGGGAAAATGTTCCTACATTTTTAGTGCTCGGTGGATTCTGTTGACACATGAGTTAGGGGTAAAATGTGCTGTGCAGTTCAGCTGCAGAAGTTCCCTGCAGATGTGATACCAAACTGTCGTGGGGCAGAGTTGAATTCCCGGTCAGGACATCCTATTTTGCTTTTGATAAACTTCTGGTCTGGCTTTTCACGTGATGCCCATTAAACCATTTGGTTTGCTGACTGAAGCAGGGTTTTCAGCTGCTGAGTCCTTCCAGCAGCTATTTAGTAAGACCCTTGATATTCCCAGTTGAATTATCCTGATGCCAAGAAGTCCAGAAAACAGTTCAGGGATGGATTTTCCAAGCCTTTCATCTCTGGGTTGCCAGCAGGAATGTATGACTTGAGATCTGTGGACTGCTTGACATTCTTACTAGAATTTCAAATAATATCACTTACAAACAATAATAAACTCAACTCAGAAGCCATCCAGGGTTGCAAAGAAGTTGTCCCAGTACTCCTGCTGAAAACTGTCTTTGGGTCTCACTGTTTTGATGGAGCAGAAGTGCATTGTTTCCTGGCTAAATTAAATAGAGGCAAGTTGTGTGCATTCATTCCTGTGCCCACGCTCCTCACTTCCCTTCAATCCCTTATTCCCTGGGGGAATGAAGTGAGGACGTGCTGCTGTCTGCTCCAAATTATTCTCTACTAGACCCATGTAGAGCCCAGTGAGCCCTTCTAGTGACCCCTGGGTTTATGATTATGCAGCACTGTGATGGAGGAGCAAATCAGAAGCACATTACTTGAGAGTCTCTTTTGCACTCATTCCACAAATATATCATGGAGATAAAATTTCCGGGGATAAACTTCTGGCTGTGAGGAAGTGGCTAACACAGAACAGCAATTTTTTTTTTTGCAGGGGCCAGGGGAAATGTGTTGTTTCGTAAGGGAACTCCAGTAATGCCAATTATTCCCACTGCAGCTCACCCTGAGTGCAGCTCCTGGAGATAAAACAACTTGTCTTTCACACAGACCTGGTAAACTCCAAGTATTTCAGCTTTCCAGATGGAAATGCACCACCTAACCAGGATGAGATTTTGTGATGTGATGGTGTGCCCGTGCTGGCAGCACTCCATGCAGCACCAGTTCCCTGCACCAGGCACTGACAGAAGTCTGGGTAAAGGTGTGTGGAAAATTGGGTTAAATTCCCCACACACTGCCCATCAGCTGAGGATTTAAACCCTGCACTGGTCACAAGATGCAAGATTATGACAATGCCCTCAAGCATTATCAGGCCCTGCAATGAGATCCCTTATGTTGGTCAACTGAAGATAAACTCCCTGACCTAAATTTGGCGCTGCTGCCAGCACTAACCCTAAATAACTTCGGGGCATGATTTGGCAGTTGAAGCATTTCAGGGACTGCTCCCAAAAGGTGGATTGCACAAAGCCACCTTGTTTTGGGTGGTGAGCCAGTTCAGCAGCACAGACACGGGCTGGCCTTGTGGTGCCTTGTGGTGTCAGTGCTTGGAGTATCCCTGATCACATTTAATTTACCAATATAGGATCAGGCTGTGCTGCTCTTTTGTTAAAGTGAGTTCAGTTCTTCCACCCATTTGGTGCCAGTGTGGATCACAGAGCACCCTGTGGTCCTGGAGGGAGAAGAGATAAATGTTTGTGGCATATGAGTGGGCACAGTTAATTCCCCAAGCAAAATCTCAGATGACCCACTGGAAAAAAAAGTTTCCATGATGGCTAAAAGAAGAGTAATTTGGCACTGAAAACAAATCAACTTACAGGGTCCTACAGTACAGGGATAACTTCTTCCTCTCCGTTCTGTTTTTTTTTTTTTTAATTGAAATCAGACCTTTTTCATTTAATCTCTTCAGAAGTGTGAAACACAAAGTGAGTAAACACAAAGAATCAGAATATTTAATAAAATTAATAAGCATGCCTTGAAAAAAAGAATAGAAAGGGTATGTATGAACATACATATATATGATCAAATTGTAAATATGTGTATGGCTAATTGTGGCCATTGAGTATCTGAAGGCAGCCTGCAAGAAAGATGCAGAGAGACAATTTCAAGGAGCTCGAGGGACAGGACACAGGGAATGGCTTCCCACTGCCAGAGGGCAGGGCTGGATGGGATCTTGGGCAGGAATTGTTCCCTGGGAGGGGCTGGGATGGAATTCCCAGATTTGCTGTGGTTGCCCCTGGATCCCTGGCAGTGCCCAAGGCCAGGTTGGACACTGGGGCTTGGAGCAGCCTGGGACAGTGGAAGGTGTCCCTGCCCATGGCTGGGGAACTGGATGATTTCTAAGTTCCCTTCCACCCCAAACCCAACCTCCTTAGGAAAGAAGGGCACCCCAGGATCTGGGAGCAAAGGGCTGCCTGCTGCAGACCTGGAGCAGGAGTTTGGGCCAGGTGAGGGTCCCCCAAGGCCAAAGGCACCATGGAAACCCTGGGGAGACAGGAGAGGTGCAGCCATGCCCCTGCCATGGAGTTTGAACCCCCGCTGCTCCTGTGCCCCTGCCCTGCAGCAGGTAGACAATGTTTAGGACTTAATAGCTGCCAATAACTTTTTATTGTCTGCAAAGTGTTTTCAGAAGGAGCGGGATTTGAGGGAGTATAATCTTTCCGAGAAAAGCAAGCCTGTTCCAGCAATTATCTTTGACAGTTAAATCAACCTTCAAGTTACTTGAAAGGGATGATGGAGGAACAAGCCTTTGCAAGCTGAAGCCTCTCTGGAGCACGAAGCCTCTTTCTTGCCCTCTAAGAATAGCATCCATCCCTCCCAGTCAGCATTCCCTGGAGACTCAGAGCATGCAGAGAGACCTGCAGGAGCAGTGTGTGTGTGTGCTTGTGCAGCCTCTCTGCTCAGCTAAGGCCTGGAAGGTCATCAAACCCTGACAAAACTTGTTACAGGCTGCTTATAATGGCCAGAAATGTGTTGGGTTTTTATAATTTGCCCTGGGGAAGGGGAGGCAGGAGCTCAGCAAGGGAGATGTCCAGGCCTAAGCTCCTGCAGTGACCCATTGCTACGAGCTGGCCTGGCCAAAAATGACCCCTTGGGTATCAAGGGTGGTTCCCCCTCTCCTGCTGCCCCTGTGGCCTGAGGATCAGTGTTGGCTCCACTCTGCAGGTATTCTTCTCCTGCCCTGCAGTGCCAGAGAACAGGATGGAGGGGTACAAGGCTTGAGAAAAATTCCACTGCCCACTGGAATTCAGTTGCCAGACTGGAATCTCTCCCCTCTGAGCATCTCTGGTGAAAACACCCACAGATCATACACTGAAAAGATGTCAGCAAGAAGGAGGGCACCCAAATGAACCTGGCCTTCACCTCCAGTTTTGGAGGGGGAGAACTCCCTGGAAAACTCTAGGACTGGCCAGAGTTTGAGAGGAGGATTGACACCACGAGGTCACTCTGGACGAGCTGTTCCCTCACATTTTCCAAAACAACCCAGAGGAGGTGACTAAGCCCGTGTTGCCTTGAGGAGTACAGTTAGATACTCTTGGTCTTGCTGGCCTTGCTGCAGGACTCTGCAGCCCACTCAAACCCAAAACCCCCATTTGTGCTCCCCACAGCCAGGACCTGCTGTGTCCCACCTGTGTGACACGGGCACAGCTCCTGAAGGAGGGAATTTTCTCTTGCTGCCAGGCCACCAAGGAGATGCTCACAAGGAGAGTGCCCACCCCTGCCAGGGGGAGCAGGGGACAGGCAGAGGGTGGCAGCTGGAGCCAGATCCCTTTGCAAGGCAGCAATTCCCGAGGCAGCACCTTCTTGTAGATGCAGAAAGTAGAGGCCAAGGGTGTGCCAACTTTTACAGTACTCCCTGGCTTTCATAAATCCCTTTTATGAGCCGCCTCAGAAGTGAGGCTTAACACCTGAGGTCCTGACCTGTGAGTAAACGCAGGACAGGGAGCAGCCTTGTCCTCAGAGTCGCTTGGGAGCACAGACCGTGTCGGCTCTCCATTTCTCTGTCTGAAGGGGCAAAGGTTTCAGCAGAGGGAGAGGGAGCAGCCCTCATTCATCACCTGAATCATACCCCAGTCACCGTCTGGGCCTTATCTGCAGCCACTTGTGCACAGCCAGCTCGCTGCCTCTTTGAACTCTCCTCCTCACCATCCCTCTGGACACACCTGGGAGGTCCAAGCTGGGAGCAGGTGTAGAGAGAGACCAGTCCATCCCCTCTGAGGCAGGATCTGGGCAAAGAGTGGGGCTGAGCAGGGAGAGTGGGGTCCCAGAGCTGCACAGTCCCCTTCTGCTCCACATCCTGGGACTTCCAGGACGAGCAGCAGTGCACCAATACATTAATTCTGGTAAGGTGTGGAGGGCATTGCAGAAAGCAGCACAAGAGCTGCCCAAGGCAGCATTTAGCTGCTGTCAGCACCTGTGTGTTGCCTGGTGGATGATGTTTTATAGTCAAGCATTAACAGCCATCATCAGAGCTTTGGCTTTTCTCGATGTTTATTTACAAGCTGGAGAAGGCTTTTTAATGCAATTGGGAAGGATGTGAGCAGGCTTCTTCCTGAGGGGGGGGGGGGGGGGAAAAAGAGTAAGAAGGAGATCTGGCGGCAAAATTGAACGGCAAGAAAAAGAGGAAGAGAGGAGTTAGGGGAAAAAAAAAGAAACCCCACAACCCAGAGGAGCCCCATGCCATCAGAAAAGCTGATTCCTTTCGTGCTGGTGGTGTGGGCCCCACGTGTGTGGGTGCAGCCCCTGGCCCAGAGCCCGGCAGCGTGGGAGGTGTGCTCAGTGCAAGGGTTCAGGGCTGCCAGACGAGCCGTGTCACCCACACAGGGGACTTTGTCCTTTCAGCCACCAGCTACTCTCCTCCCTGGGGCACACAGGGGTGTCCTGGCTGAGCCCTCATAAAGCAAAATCCGGGAATCTGCCAGCACAGCTCGCCCTGACACGGACTGATGGCACCGTTAGGACAGAGGTGCCCCAGGAGGGCTCGGGGTGGCCAGAGGCAACAGAAAGTGGCTGCAGAAGAGGAACAGGAATTTTGGGGAGTGAGGTGCAGAGGGATTCACACCCAGCACAGCAACACTCACCAGCAGTGTATTTACAAAGGCCAGACACAAGCAGCTGTAACCTTGGCCTGAGCTGGTGGGACAGGAGCCAGAAGAGCTCCGAGCCTTCCTCAGCTGTCCAGCTGCTCAGATTCACACAGCAGCCCCTGAGCTGGGCTGGTGGGGCTGGAAGCAATCCTGCAGCCCAGGTGGGGCTGTGGGCTCTGTGCTCACTCAGATGCAGCCGGGGAGGATGAGCCAAGAGCTCGTTGTCAGAGCCTCCAAGTTTCTGTCTGGTGTTTTGTACCGACACTGATGGTGCAACACCAACAGGTCACAGTGTCCCGCTGCACCATTCCAGGGTTTGCTTGGGGGACTCTGTTCACCTCTGACACAAAGAAAATCCTGTCACAAAAGAAACTGAACTCAGATGTCACTGGGTGTGAGTGACAAGGAATACAGAAATCCCATCTACTCCTTTTCTGGATCTGACAGAGGTGAAGCTGTGACCTAACTTGCTCTGCACATGTCACAGGGGCTGTGTCCTGTCATTCACTTATCTCTGGTGATTCACTGTCCCCCAGGGAGCCTGTGGAAATGCTCAGGGCTCTCTACACATCGCC
This sequence comes from Sinosuthora webbiana, assembly GCA_013397395.1. Lineage (NCBI taxonomy): Eukaryota > Metazoa > Chordata > Aves > Passeriformes > Sylviidae > Sinosuthora > Sinosuthora webbiana. The sequence continues at coordinate 34,546 of VXBN01017355.1, forward strand.
AGGCAAAGTGCTCTCACCAGACCCAAGGCAGCATTTTCAGCTGCCCAAGACAAATTTATTGTTTAATCAAGACCAGAATATGCAAAGCAGATCATCAAACCCCTCATCCACAGGTGGGAGAGCACTGGAAAGGGAAGGAGTTAAATCTCCCTGCAGCTGGCTGAAGTTGCTCATCGAAGAGTCATAGAATGGTTTGGGTTGGAAGGGACCCCAAAGATCCTGCCCATGGCAAATTTTGTTGGAACAAGATAATCCTTAAGGTCCAGCGCAACCCAAAGCATTCTAAGATTCTGTGAAATTTGCACGGGGCAGGAGGGACCCTCAAAAACATCTCAAACTTTTCTCCTTTCAAGATGACAAAGGAATAAAAGAGAAGTTGCCACTCTCTTATTCTGCCCTGAACTATTCTTAAATTGTTGGGAAGCGTGTCACAACACTGAAAGAAAAAAAAATCCTTGGTCCCAGTGGTAGCTTTTGGTCTCTGTGCAGTTCTATTGGCCTGATAAACATGAAGAGAGGTCCTGGGAAGTGCTGCAGTTCATAGATGAACTCCAAGAAACCTGTGGCTAAATTGTCATACTTGTTACTTTGCTCTTTATATCTTTTTTTTAATTAATTAAGTTAATTTAAAAAAAAAATCTTTTTAAAAGAGGCCCTGGAAAGAAGAATGTCTGAAACTCCTACATTGCTCCTGAAGACTGTGCAGATAGAAAGAGTTTATCCCTGTAGCTTGTAAGGGACGCCCTTTTATAAATCTGTATTATTTAAAGGAAACTGGCATTCAGAAAAGCCCACAATCCTTTCCTGCAAAGGTTTTTCACTCAGGGTATATTGCCACTGGGGAAAAAAAATAGCTGTTTCTTCAGTTTCTTCTCCCACGTTCCCAACACCAGGAGATAGGCAGGATTTCAATATTTGCAGTTTAAAAACGGGGCTTGTAGTTCTAAGTTAGGGGAAGTACTGGTAAGTATGCAGATTTTCAGATGTGTCAGCCAGAGCAAAACTCCAGCCACCTCCTCCTCTTATCCAGTGCTGAGCTCCCAAATCCTTAAGCAGCAGATGATCAGCCCTGGCCCTGATTTTCAAACATGTTCATAAAAGCCCAAGGCGAGCCTGACATCTTCCTTGAGCTGCTGCAAGGAGCTTAACAGAAAGACTCCATTTAAAAATTAAAAATAAAAGTGCTGGCCTCCAAAACCTCCACTGCTCTCAGAGTTTGCCAACACTCCTCAGCTGCATTCCTGGGAACATTTAATGACAGTTTGCTTTGCTCTACATGCATGGGTAATATATAATCCTTGTGCCACCACTTGCTTTGAGTGTTCTTCATGACTGGAGGCATTTTTTTTTTTTCTTTTTCCTTCTTGCTTTTGATCTCGGGGAGACTGTTATTCCTGTAGTAGCAAAGCTATTTGTCCTTTTAAGTAAGCATGTGGTAATCCACAAAATCCATGATTCATAATGAAATTGGCTTCAGTCTGCAGGAGTTTAATGGTTGTCTCAACCCAGGACAACTGGCAATTTTGGCACGGAGCACTGCAGCCCCTCCTTGAAGTAAGAACAGCCAAAGTGTTGGACAAACTGGGTAGCTGATGATAACCAGAATAAAACATGATATATGGCATAGCTCTGGGTAAATTAGAGAGTGCTTTGATTTGAGCTTGTGCAACCATGTTTAACAGCAGTGGTTGTTTTGACTGTGTTAGTTATAAAATTAATATTACAATTGGGCCTGACTCTTAAAGATCTTTTAAGACCACCAGCCATGCTGTGCTCTCCACTAGGCCATGTGGAAAAAAGCAGTGTATTTAGGGTGATGCTCTTCAATTACAGAACTAAAGATGCTCACACCAAGGCTGCACAGGGAGCTGTAACATTTTTAAACCATCTTTGGGGTTATTTTTAAATTGATATGTATGTTCCTGTTGTATTATATACTTGCTATGCAATACATTTATGTCTTGGTATTTAAATAAAAAGCCGTGCTGGCACTACAGAAAGGCTGATGCCCTTTTAGGCGAACACAATCCCTTCATCATGAACAATTTACTTAAATGCACTTGCTGTGCCCTCAGCACTCTGCTGAAATGCACATTTGAGTCCCATTACATTCAGCCCAGTGTCCCAGTCTTTCCCTAAACCTGAAGCCACCTGCTCACCCTGATCTGCACTAAAAACCTGTCCCCTGCCTTAGAAACCATGCCTTAGGTGGTCAAGACATTCTTTTTGCTTGCAGGAGGAAAGAAATAGTCTGTCTGTAGCTGTGGCTGAGCACACACAGCTTGCTGGGTTTGGTGAGTGAAGCTGAGCCAGTCCTTTGTTTTCTTTTGATCCATTAAAGCCTGGGCCCGTTTCCTTCTGTCGGAGCAACATCACAAGCAGCAGCATTCAAAGCAATGTTTGTTTTCTCGCCCCTTGTTTATGCTCTGGCTTTCTCAAGGATGTTCCTGTTGGTTTGAAATTTCCCAGGATTAATTTTAGCTCGCAAGTGATTTATATTTTTGGTTGTTTTTTTTTTTTTTTTTTCTTGGAAAGCCAAAACCAGCGAGTGCCTGGACAGGGACTCTTGGCACTCTAAGAACAGACACTGTGTCCCTTTAAAAGCAAAAAAAAAAAAAGACAAGTGGTCTTTGTCTTCTGCTGCCCCAGGAGAAAAAATAGCCTGTCCTTAGATCAGCTTGGAAGAAATAAAAAAAAAGACCCACAAGAAGGGCTAAAAGGAGACCTGAGAGGAAAAGGAGAAAGGGTGTGAGTGTTGAAAATATCCTTGCACAAAGAGTTTCATGTTTTGGGTGCTTATCTACTTTTTCCTCAGATTTAGCTGAAGATGGAAGGAGCAAATTATGTGTCCAGCACAACACAAAACCAGTCTTCTTCTGGTGATTCTTCTCCTGAGCAGTGCAAGCTTGGCTCAGAGGTAGAAATGGCCACATGCATCTCCTTGAGGCTTTCAAAACACCCACAAAATCTGCAAGCAAATACAAAGATTGACCCAAACACGGCTATTTTTTGGCATTTCCAGCTTCCTACAGAACAGCTTTCATCTGAGTAGCCCTGACTGGTCCTGTTTTAGACCCAGGTGGCCAGAACTCCTTTTTGTTGCCAGTTGCAAATTCACCACCAAAATTAGGGAGAAATGTCAGAGCTTCCAGGGGGCACTGGGAGAGTTCTCTTTACCAGGAGCATCCCAGGTCTGGCTGTCCCTGTCCACCCAGGCAGCCAGGCTGAATTTCACCCACAGCACCACAACAGGTGATGTTTTCCTTTCAGGATGAAGGATTTTTGCCCTCTGCTGATTTTTCTGGATGGAATTGCCTCTCTTCTCCTTGGGTGTGTTCACCTGGAGCACTGAACTCCAAGGAAACCTCCACCACTGGGTAGCCAACAATGGTGTTGTTTAGGTCATCATCATTTAGATTTTTTTTTTTTTTAATCTTGGACTCTCTCCAGCAGCTCCATGTCCTTCCTGTGCTGGGCCCCAGGGCTGGGGCAGCTCTGCAGGTGGGCTCTCACCTGAGCAGGGCAGAGGGGTAGAATTCTCTCTCCTGACCTGCTGAGCACACTCCTTCCACTCTTTCTTCACAGCTCAGGTGAGCAATCAGCAAAAACCAGCAGAGCTGTACCTTTCCTGTCTTTTGCAACCTCAATGCCACAACCTCCATGTCCCCACAGCTTTCTAGCAAGGGAGCATGGTAAAAAAAAATTACAAAGGGAAATCACCTTTTTCCAGGTGATTTCCACTGTTTTCCTATGAAACCTTGTGGGTTCCTGCCTTTTCCCTGGCTCTTGGCCCCTGTGTGGGCATCCAGACCACAATCCAGCGAGGAGATGTCCCTGCTGAGGCACCCTGGCTCTCCTCCACCCCCGTGGGAAGTGCTCCCTTGGACAAAGCTCCCTGAGAGGTAATTAGAGCCTTTAATTCCCCAAGATTATATATTTCAGCCATCCATGGAGGGGAGGAAGTTCGCTCTTCCTAGCAGCACTCCACCCAGAAGCAGTTTATCTCCATCCAGATAGGGCTCAAGAGGCACTTGAGCCTTTTGTAAACGTGAGCAGATCAGATAAAGGTGATTTAAGGCAGAGGGAGGCACAACAATTGCCTCAGCCCGGGGTTGGAAAGGTCTCCTGTGCCACTGGACACAGCCACATCTTCTGGAGATCTTTCAAAAAACACTCCCAGCAAGTGCTGCTCAAAAACCCGGGCTAAGCAGATGATGCTGATACAACAAATATGTTATGACATAGCTTTTTTTCTTTAATTTACTTGGGCACATAAATAGCTTTGTTAATTGCCAGTCCTTTAGAAACATTGGAAGGCATAAACAGTGTCTGCCAGAAGAGTGGGGAGATACATCTGAATTTCTGTGGTGACAAGGGGGACCATGTCCTAGCAAACACCACTTAGACAGGGTTCTAATGTGGAAAATTGTCTGGAATTGGGTTTATTTTTTTACAGCTTGATCTTATCATTAGCTCTCAGGCCCACGAAATGTACCAACCCCAAGTCCTGGAATTACGGGGAAGCAGAAGAATGTAAGATTTTGTTTAAAATAAAAAGACAGCACGGGGAAAAGGAAGATTTGGTTTCACATAAGGGCTCCAGGAACAGAAATGGCACAAACGAAACTGCAGCTCTGCCCAGAGCAGCAGAGGCGGGAGGGAGCTGGGGATGGGGTGGGGGTTTCAGGAGGGCATGTTCCATGCCCTACAGGCACTACTGAGGAGTCCCCACCTGAATTTCAAACGCTGGTGCCAAAGGATCAGCCAAATGCTGTCACCAACACAGGGTTTATCCCACGAGGAATGTCTGCACACTACCTGGCCCTGCTGTTACACCACAGGGCTCTGCTCTGGCTCTGTGGGAGGCTGACCAGAAGACCCCAGAGGTCCCTTCCAGCCTGAATGACCACACAGCCCTGCCTGCCAGACCTCCAACCCAGCCCTCACCACCTCTGCTGCAGCAAGGGGAAGTCCACACAGCCCCAGAGACACTCTGCTGCCTTCCTTCACACTTTAGCACATCCTCTTTGGTGCCAAACCCACGACCCTTTCCCACTTGGTATGGATCTCCCGATGAAATGGAAGCTGGGATCCTGGGATGCTGCTCCCAGTGAAGCAAGGCAGCCACACAAGGGGTGTGGCCAGCTGCTCCCGGGTTTTTTCCCTCATTAGATTACTTTATTCATCCTTGTCAGTGATGTCCATGAGTAAGGCTGCAGCTGCAATCCGTGGGGATTGGACACAACACCCCTCACAGATATGTATTTTTCCCTCTCAGTGTACACCGTGTCACGTCTGTCTAAACTACTGGGTTGGTTTGTGAGTCAGCACCGGGGGCAGAGGTCATCTCCAGCTCATGCTTTAAATCCTCACCTGTCTCCATCACCTATTCCTCCTGGAGTCTGATCTCTCCACCTCCTTTTCCTACTGACATCACCTCCCGTGTGCAGCAGACACCAACACCAGCACAGCTGTGACCTTGCTAACTTTGACCTCTCCAACCCTGAGTTTTCCATTCTTTCTGGATTTTTTTTTCCTTTTCTGTCGTTTTTTTCATAATAAATGAATGAAACTCAAACTATCTGGAATCAGTAAGAAGTTTAGATTGGTGTTAGGACACTGGTTGCCCAAAGAAGCTGTGGATTCCCCATCCCTGGAGGTGTTCAAGACCTGACTGGATGGGATTCAGCAACCTGGACTAGTGGAAGGTGTCCCTGCCCATGGCAGGGGGTGGAATTAGATGACCTGTAAGGTCCCTTCCAGTCCAAACTATTCAATAATTTCATGTTTCTAAGTCATATTGAATTTTTTCACAGCCTGAAAAAAAAACAGTCTTCACTCTTTAATCTGTGCCTCGCCTCTGACAAATGAAGAAGTGGAGAGTAAATGGATCCTCCAATCTGGCAATGTGAAGTCTGCCCACTTCTCCTGTATGTCAAACAGCCGAATTTAAAAAACACCCTGATCCACAGTGTCAAAAAATGTTAGAGGTGGGAAAAAGTTATCAGCACCTGAGATTCTGATAGGAGAGGACATGCTCAGTCAAGCTCCTCCATGCGTCACTCAGAGCACAAGTTCTGGCACTGCTGTGTCCCTGCTATCGCTGCCATCTCTGAGACATTTCAGGTCTTGCACAATCCCCACGTGGTGACCGACCCGTCGCCCTTCGGCCAAAGCTCATTATTGTGCTTCTCTCATTCTCCTTGTTTTTTGTTTCTTTCCCTCTGTTTCTGGTTAGGTCTTAAGTTTTCACAGAATCCCTGAGGTTGGAAAAGCCCTCCCAGCCCAGGGAGTTCCAGAAGTGTCTGATGCCCACCCCGTCCCCAGCCCAGAGTTCTTGAGTGTCACCTCCAGGTGACACCTGCAGGGATGGGCACTCCAAAGCTCCCTGGGCAGCCCCTGCCAAGGCCTGAGCACCCTTTCCATGGGGAAATTCCTGCTGCTGGCCAAGCTGAGCCTCCCCTGGCCCAGCCTTGAGGTCGTTCCCTCTCCTCCTGTCCCTGTTCCCTGGGAGCAGAGCCCGACCCCCCCGGCTGTCCCCTCCTGGCAGGGACTTGTGCAGAGCCACAAGGTCCCCCCTGAGCCTCCTTTTCTCCAGGCTCAGCCCCTTTCCCAGCTCCCTCAGCCTCTCCTCCCTGTAGGGTGTGCTTCACCCTTTAGACTCTTCCTTGGTTTTTGGAGTTACCCTTACTCACATCAATCATTTTTCTCTCTACATTTCCTGGCTTTTTAGGTCTGTTTGTCCGTAGTGTTGTGTTGGAATTATTATTATTTCTTGCTTAATACACAACTGGTAATCCCTGTTCTATCTTACCATTTTAAACTTGGGCTACTGCAAACTCCTTCTTTATTTTTATGATCCTACTTCTGCCAGAACCTCAGGGAATCCGAATTATTCTAGACTAATTAGGTGTCCTTAAATCTCATATTAATTGATTCTCTTCCTTATTGTTTGGACCTCTAGAGGAGACGCACAGAAAAATCAGCTGTGCAAACCAGTTTCTGTTTAGTCACAGGTGTGTACAGTGTGCCACAATCTGAATCTAAATCAACCATGCTGGTCCTGTGGGTGGATTACAACTTACAAAAACTGACTTTTAAAGGAGGTTGAGTAAAGGTACCAAGTCACACCGTAATGAATAAACAAATACACCTTGAAATTCCACTCAAGGGGACTTTGTAAGGGAAAATTCCTCTCCTGAGTCATATTCTGATCTCTCTTAAAGACAAATAAAACCCAGGAAGTCTTTCTGACAGCAGGTACCACGTCCTCACTGATGGTGCTGGAAAAGGGACCCCCATAGAAACGCATTTCAGTAAAATTATCTTTTAACAGAAAGAGGCAGATCCTGGATTCAGGAAAACATTATCCCAGCTAAACCTGACAAGGGACATTTGGTGGATGCTTTTTTTGATGCCCTTTCACAGGTGTTTATGGCCGCTGCTGGTTCCAGTTGAGTGACCCATCCAGCAAACTCACCAGGGAATGGAGCAAATCTTGTCCTACAGGAGGACGTGGCCTCCTTCCATTGCCTCTGAAGTGAGCCTGGAGTAGATGAGCTGAAGACTCTCATGGTGTGAATGCCTGAATCTTCCCTCTTGTCCTAAAACAGATGACCATAAAGGCCTTGGAGCAGGTTTCCCAGAGAAGCTGTGGCTGCTCCATCCCTGGAAGTGTTCAGGGACAGGTTGGACACGGCTTGGAGCAACCTGGGATAGTGGAAGGTGTCCCTGCCCACAGTTCGGAACAAGATGATCTTTAAGGTCTTCTCCTACCCAAACCATTCTGTGATTCCACAGGGAAAGACTTGAATGCCCATGTTTTTGTGTTAGTGACTGTTTTCCCTCTGTTAGTCACATATATGCTCGTTTTAGGAAGACGGGACTGAAATCAAGGTCTGTTATTTTTTGACTGCAGGCACCAAAGCCAGCCTGAAGTTCTCCTCTTTTCAGAGTAAATATTTTCGGCATATGGAGGGAAAAGGCTGCCAAGTGAAGGGAACATTAGCTGAGTGAGCTGCCTCTCTGAATGGGCTGACAAATACCTACAGGTCCCTCATTCCTCACCTCCTGGGGTTGGCCCTGGCAGCCTCCAACTCCAGAGCGATCTCAAAGCCAAGGGAAAACCACGTGCTGGGGTAAGGTGAGCCCAAGGTTGGCTCTGCCAGTCAGAGAGCAGGAACACGGTGCCAGCAGCACTCACACAATTATCTGGCTCAAGTTTTGAAACCTCCTCTCAACAGTGATGATTCAGCAGCTGATTGCTGTTCATTTACTGGAAACTGCTTCTCATCACTCAGAAGGAAAAACAACTGGAAAAAGCTCCTGTCACTCAATGTTACAGTAGACAAGACCACTATGGTTGACTGCAAACTTATGAAAAAATGAAAGCATGAATTGGAAATCTTCAAACTCAAAACATTTTTTTTTTTTTACTTTCAATAACCATTTGATTTTCATGTTAGCATAACTTTCCTTTTATTTGCTTTTTGTTTTTCTGGCCTTCTGGGTGCACAGTTCCTATTTTTCTCTGATCTCATCAAGACCAGAAGCTTCAGAGTATATGTAGCCCACCCCCACAGATACAAACACACACAAAATTTCTTCTTATAAGTGGGAACTGAGCACTACAAGGAAAAAAAATCCACTTTTGCAAGATCCTAGAGAATTCTCAAGAGTTCCTGTTGTACCTGGCATCCCAGCCAACGTGTCAAGGACTAACTCCAGAGCAAAAAGCACGAGAGGCTGTGGAAACAATTTTTAACTGGAGCTGCCACACATGTCCATAATGTTGTGTTGGAATTATTATTATTGTTTCTTGCTTTGCTGCCACAACTGGAAATCCCTGTTCTATCTTACCATTTTAAACTTGGGTTACTGCAAATTCCTTCTTTATTTTTGTGATGCTACTTCTACCAGAACCTCCAGGAATCCAAATTATTCAGACTAATTAGGTGTCCTTAAATCTCATTTTAATTGATTTTCTTCCTTATTGTTCGGACCACAGCCCATGGCAATGCAGGAATATGCAAAGTCCAGTCCTGAGTTTGACTAAATCACTTTGTAATTTCAGATGGTCACATCCCTGGGGCTGCTGCTTCAACCATCAGTGGTGTCTGGTCCTGGAAGTACCACACAGTGGCTTGATCTGGTATGTTCACCACGACATTTGGATGCATCACCTGTCCACTGAAAGCCTGACACCTGCCAGGAGAGTCTGCCCACATTTGACACAGTTTGCTCTTTGGGGGACTTAACCAGTGGTTGGGAGCTCGGGGTGTCATTTTACAGTGATGCATGTTCCTCGTTCCGTGTCACTGCAGTGACCTCAAAGTAGCCCAAAGCCCGTTTGCTAACTCAGACTCCAAAGTGTAGATAATGTTTAGCAAAAATCCTGTTGCTTCAAGTCTTTCTGGACAGGTCATCTGAGTTCAGGTACAAATTACAGCAGCTATCCCAGCCTCATCCTGCTTGCTCTGCCACCAGCAGCGTCCTGAGCCTGACATGATAATGTCCTGGAGGATGACACAATGCCAAGAAGGGCCCAACCACTTCAGCAGACTGAAATCCACATCAGCCTCATTTCTAGGGTGGGTATCTCGCTGCTTGGTTTAGTTTTGCCCCCCTCCTGTGCTCACATTTACTTTTACACAACAAAGCAAGGCCTGTGCTGCCCATCACAGCGTCCTGCCCAACACAGCTGGCCTCATCACGTTTGCCATCCCAGCAGTGCTGCCTGCCAGCAAAGGGTGGACAGGCATTGCAGCATTTTTTCCTGAGCAAGCACGTGCCCAAAAATCTTCCACTCCACAGGGGCTGTCCGTGTAACCTGCCTGGCTCAGTGACACTTCAGGCCACATCCTGCTACGGGCAGTGTGAGATGTTTTTATCAGGTGTGTAATGGCTGCTAATGAAGAATTAACCAGTGGGAGTTGCACCAGACCATCCCACTTAGGTGATATCATCTTGGCAAAGGGAGCATCCCAGAGGGATCACTCACAGCCACTCTCAGGCTGTGGCTCTCAGTCTCTGTCACCAAGACACCAGGACACGAAACTCTCCTCAGCTCACTCCTTCCAGGCTGGTGGAAGCTTTGGTGCCACAGTTTGTCACAGCAGGTGGAGTGGGCAGCCCTGAGAGTGGTTTCAATTATGGGTTCCACACCTTCAGACCTATCCCTGGTTGACACATCATTCACACCTTCCTAAAAAAATGCCAGTTCACCAATATATATAACAAATCCCTGATTTTTTTGCCTTTTTTTTTTTTTTTTCCCCATGTGATTTATATTTGGAAATATTGCCACACATTCAGTAATAACAGTGTTTTGTGCCTTAGTCCTCATCTGCTTTTCAATATTTCTCCCAGTGCCTTCACAACTGCTGAACTCCCCTCTGGCCAGAGGTATCCCATCCCCACATAAAGTTAATGAAATTGGAGAGGTATTTTTAAAAATACCTGTTTTTCTCATGGTGGTCTGGGGGTTCCTTTAAGTTCCTTTATATATTAGATATATATCTATTATTCCTGATAAATTTTGAACCTCTTGGAAATCTGTTTGAATCTGTTTGCAGTGGATTCTCCTCGGGCAAGCTCAGGAACCAGGTGGGTTTTGGGATGCAGTTTGTGAGTTGCCAGAGCTCCTGAAGAGAACCTTTATTATGGGGATTTGTAGACACCCTTGTCCTGCCTGGGGAAGGGAAAAGCTGCGCCCAGCATTCCCCCTCCTGCTCAGCATCTCCTCTCACCCCTGTACACACCTGGGATTTAGTTCCATCCCCCCCTCACTCAGGTTCTCCGTTCCCCTCTGTGGCTGGTGGCTCCTCATCCCCCACTGCTGATCCCTGAGGTGGAATTCTGCTGCCCCAGAGATGCACATCTGCCTCCCTGCTCATCCCTACAATTTTTCTTCCCTCCTTCATTTCTTCCTCCACACCTCTGGATGACAGTCCCAATCACCCTTGGATCAAGGGACCTGTGGAGCTCCAGCAAATTATTCCAGATCTCAGTCCCAGCTGCTGGCTCCCTCCTGTGTTACGTGATTTTGTGTGGAACACATCTCACCAAAATAATTTTCTCACCTGAAAAGGTTCAAGTCTTAGCTCAAAATTCTCCTTAAAATCAACTTTTAGTTGTCTAGGACTGGAAGGATGCCCAAGCCTCTGAGTTGCCCATTTCTCCCTGTGCTTGGCAGAAGGAGCTTGGTGTGGGCACTTCCCTTGATGACTGCTGGTGGAAAGGAAATGGAACACATCTGGGTCACCCCTCTTCTCAAAAACCACCTCTTGCCACCACCTCCTGGGATCTCTGGACTGCTGCTGGACCTGCCTCCAGAGTTAACTCTCCTGTCTCATCACTGCCTTGCAATCTCTTTCTTCTCTTATCCCATTTTCCTTGCCTCACTCATCCCAGGCTGTAATTACATTACTCACGGCGGGTCAAGCAAATGTGATGTCACAGGGCTGGTAAAAACACTGGCCAAATTTACCCCTTGCTAAGCCAGTAGGATCTGAATTTTGGCCCCAACCCCATGAGCAGGCACATGCCTGTTTAATTGCACTCCTGAGTCGTGGTGTGACCTGCTCTGGGACTGTGCCCATGTGTGAAGGGGAACACGTGTCACACACCCAGGGGCCCAAAAAGACCCTTTTCAACTGTGCCTGAAATGCTGTTACATCCCAGATTAGGCTCTGCCTTCCAGACAGGGAAAACAGGAAAGTACACAGAGTCTTGTGGCCCCAAACCCTGGGCAGGCTCAGGGAACCTCAAAACGAGAAAGAAACAGAGAGCACAGATATAAAATAAAAATAATCCAGTGGGTTATAAAATAAAAACAATCTAGTGGAAAGTTCCCTGCCCATGGCAAGGGGGTGGACACTAGGTGGTCTTTAAAGTCCCTTCCAACCCAAAGCATCCTGTGATGCTGTGAAAATCCAGCAGCCAGAATCCTCTCAGTCCCATCCTGGTGCAAAAGTGTCCCACACAAGGCACGGGATCGAGCTGGAAGTGAATCCCTCCCTGTGCATTAACATTCATCCATCACCGCAGTTATTAGCCAGGCCTGAGCTGTAACATTTTATGGCTTTTAGGACCGGCACACTTTCCTCTCACTTAGCGGTATCTCCTGCGAACTCCTTCACTCAGCGACAAACTGTTAATATTGTGATAAACCGTGCGGGCAGGGAACAAAAGGTTTACACGCAAAAACCATCAGGATACTGAGGCAGGGTTAAAAACTGCTCAGGGCAGGTGCCTGCCTCAGGTGCTGCAGCCTCACTGAGCTCCAAGTGAGGTTTAAGTGAGAGCCAAAGCATCCAACAGAGCCTTTCCCTTCTTCCCTTCCCTTTTCCTCATTCCAAAGCATGGCTCTTCCTACTTCTACAAAGGGTTTCCAAATTTTGGGTTTTTTTTGCTGTTGCAGGGATTCAGTCCAGATCCACCCTGCCAAGTCAAAGAAAGATATTCCTCGGCTGAAATAAGCCTTGGATCGAGCCCCCAGGAGAAAGGATTTTTGTGGATTATTTATTTTTGATCCTTTTGCATGTGGATCACAATTAAAAATTGTGGAAAATTGTGATTAAAAAATTAATCACATTATTAAAAAAAAAAAAAAAATACAGGAATAGCACACTGGAGATGATATTTCCCCAGAAAAGGACCTGGCATTTTTATTTTGGGGCAAAAATTCAGAAGTTCTCCAGCGGGTAAAAATGGCTTTTCCATGAAAAAGCCTGTCAGGTTCAGATCATATATAGCCATATGCCCAAATTTTCTCTTTTTTTCTTGAACACTTCGGTTTTAACTGAAGTAAAGCCATGAA
>VXBN01017355.1:48883-130329 GCA_013397395.1 Sinosuthora webbiana
GGGGGGGGGGGGAATGCTATTTATTTTTAAAATTGAGGGCTTTCTTTATCTTGAGTGTATCGCTTGGAAACTCCTCATAGGAAGGTCTGCAATTGCACATAAAAGCAATAAATGCCCTTTTTGTGCTTTCCAGTGGAAAAGCCTTCATCATCACAAAGGAGGAGAAAGCAGGAGGAGAGTTAAGAAGATCTGCAGGTGGACAGCACAAAACCTCCTTTGACTTGAGGGGTAAAGACAGTTGCTCAATAAACACTCCACTGTTTTTCTTTTTTGGGGAGGGGGGGGTGTTCTTTTTTTTTTTTTTTTTCAATGTGTGTGAGATTAGGAATTCAAAGTATTATATTCAGCACGGTTTAGTCTCAGTAAAGCATGTATTCCAAGACCTGCATGCATCACCAACTGTTCCAGTCCATTTCACAGGACTCGAATATATCACTTCTGCTGTTGTTTCTGTTGCAGGAAAAAAATCCCCTGGATGCAGGACAATGTTTGATTTTGCATCAAAGCACAGACTGGCAGTATGTGAATTAACTAATCACCTCCGTTTACACAAGGAGAAGTTTATTTTGGTGGGGGATGAAAATGACTGGAAAACACGAGTCAGACATTTCATCTCTTCTCTCCCAAGTGCCAGGCACACGTGCTAATAATATCCCCCAGCCATTCCTCACACCTTCTGTTTGCTGTGCCTTAACCCCATGGAAGGAGAATGCTCACTGTGCCAAGCTGGGAATATGAATTCTACAAATTTGTGATCCAGAAGAGTACGTTTGGGTTTGGGGTTTTTTCCCCCCTCTTTTCTTGGAGGCTGGAAAAACAGGGCATTGTGCTCATGCCAGATTGTTCTTGGAGGTAATGGATGTACCCATGGGTTCAAACTGAAAGGGTGGAAATTTTGGTTAGATATGCAGAAGGAATTGTTCCCTGGGAGGGTGGGGAGAGGGTGCCCAGAGAAGCTCTGGCTGCCCCTGGATCCCTGGAAGTGTCCAAGACCAGGCTGGATGGGTTTTGGAGCAGCCTGGGACAGTGGAACGCCCTGGGACGCCCCCCATGGCAGGGGGTGGAACTGGATGATCTTTGAGGTCCCTTCCAAATCTATCCATTCTGTGGTTCCATGATTCTGGGAAAGGGAATATCCAGCAGGCCATGCTGATGAAAAGCTTTCAAGTGGCAAAGAGCCAGTGGGATTTCTCAGCTCTCTGATTGCAGGAGGGCGCCTCCAGTCAGCACAACGTCACCGAGTCGATGGCAGAGTGGCCCCACAAGGCCACTTGGGGTAACCTGTGTTTGCACTTTAACATCTGCTCTGCTTTATCAGTGCATTTTACAGCCACTGCTGGTAACTGAGCTATATTGCTGCCCTGAGGTACCTCTGAACTCCAAGGCTGTTGCCATGCACAAAAAAACCCGAGGCAGGTGGAAGAGAGAGCGTGGGGAGGAGTCTGGAGTTACTCTGGCTATAGAATCGTTCTGAAGGACAGCCCAGGTAAAGCAGCAGCCTGCTCAGGGGTGCAAGAGACAAACCTGAGTGACAGCCTTAACCAGTCCACAGGGCTGTTCCCTCTTTTCCAGGTGACACAGAGACCACTCGTGTGGGCATTTTGAGGGGCACTTTTTCCTCCATCAGCAGAGACAGGCAGCTCAGAAATTGGTGGCTGCTCCTGACCATGAAGACCTGGCCCTCAGCAGCGCCCTGGGGACTCTCCCTGTGCTCAGGCACAGCAGAAACAAGGCATCCCTGTTTTGCAAGGCTGCAGGGGAGTGAGTTGAGCTGTGCAAGCAGAGGTTTCACCCTCAGCAGTGGAAAATGAGAACTGATCCTTTTATTTTTTTTTTTTCTGCTGCTGTAGGTGTGACCTCCAGCAAAACTTAAATCTTGCCGTGGTCTGGTCTATTCTGCCTGTGCACCTCCTGGCATTACTCATTTGGGCACCACCTTTAACTTTTCCTCTGTACCCTCAGCAGGGGCATGTTTCAGGCGTTTTTAAAAAATATCTGCTTTTATTTTCTCAGAGAGGCCAGGGGAGCGTTTTTGGCAGACTTTTACATGAGAGATACTGTAAATTCAAGGAACAAATAACACATAGTCATACAGCTCTGATGACTGCAGTGAAGATCTGAGACATCCATGCTTTCCTCTTCTCCCATGGCCATGGAGAGGTCCTGCTGGCTTTGCTGAGAGCAGATAGGTCCCTAGTATGTAGTCATTTGGTGGCCAAAAATCCTGTTTCAGCTGTGTGCTTACACAGATTCAGAGGAAAAGGTGTTTTCCAGCATGGGCATCCTGGTCCCAAGTGACTCTCCTTGTGTTCCCTACCAATTTTAATTCCAAACGCAGGCAGGGTCCCAGTCTTTGTCTCTCCTTTTGGGTTTGCATTTTTAAGCTGGGGAGTGATGAACAGGTAACTGGTGAGGATCTTTTGTACCACACATCACGGAGGGAAAGCAGCAGAGTGACCATTTCTCCTCAAATCAGCCCAATTCCTGCTGGAAACCCCTGGGGAGATGCCCCCCACCCATGGTGGGGCCTGGGAAGATGCAGTAATTCCTCACACCACCAGCAAGCCCATTGTCTGGGCAGCGTTTAGAAGGCTGGGATGAATAATTGCTAAATTGTGGTGAGCTGAACAAGGAAAACACCCACGAGAGCACCGAACGTGCCGTCCAATGGTTCTGTGGGTGACCACAGTCATCCCTCCATCTTTCCTGCAAATTGTCCAGCAAGGCCACACAAGCTACAGATGGGTTTGCTCCGAGGCTGGCAGGGAAGTATCACAAAATAATTCCTGGGGGATATTCCTCTCCTCTATCCACGGCTGTGGGCTTCAGGGAGAGCGTGGCAAGTTAAACTCCAGCTGGCACGAGCTCCCTGGAGAAGGTGGGCACACAGCCCTCCCTCATGGTGGGTGGTGGGGCTCAGCGTGGCTGCTGACGTTTATCCACACCCCCACTTGCCAATTTGAGGGTTTTTGGAAGCATCTTTCTGGTCACTGGCAGCCCAAAAACGCCGTGTCCACGTGGCGCCTGTCCAACCACCCCGTGTGGTTTTCCTGCACGTCACATTCAGATCATCACAAGCTGTGGAAATATTTTACCTCCAGGAGGAGGGTTCTATTGCTGGGAAGAGCATATCTTTCCTAATTCATAACTGGGATACTGCCAAGGAAGTTATGGAAGCCTGGGTCGCTCTAATTATCTAGATATTTTCCCAACTTTTTATAAGTCATGTTTTAGCAAATTGCAGTGCTTTTGCATCTCAGCCCTTCAAGGAATAATTTAAAGCTATGCAAACTACGATTCTAGCTCCTTTATTCTATTTCCATTCTCTCTCCATCCAAAGATAAGCTGCCAATAAATAGCAGAGGCAAAATGTAAAATTGCAGTGAAATATTGAAAGGGGAGAAGATAATGAATTTGCTACAAAAACTAATAATTAACAGTTTAATATAGCCCAAACCTATTAGAAAATAAGAGTTGCCAATTTGGAGAAGAAACATGTTTAACGTTGTGAAACAGAGGTTAGAATGAGCTTATTTCATGTTTAATAAACTGATTTTTTTACCTAGTATCTGATCTAAACCTTGCCCTCTGCCAGTGTAAAGCCACTATCCTTTCTCTTAGCACTCCATGCCCTTGTTTGAAGTCCCTCTCCAGCTCTCTTGGAGCCCCTTTAGGTGCTGGAAGGTGCTGGAAGGTCATTCCAGAGCCTTCTGCAGGCTGCACAGCTCCAATTCTCACTAATAACCACATGTACTCTGTTAGGGATCAACAGGGAAAAGTGCCCAGTGAAGGAACAGCTTTTAAAACCCTCTCCTTTGGTGTCTGCAGCACTCTGGTGTCACTGTCAAAGCCTGGCAGATCTGGCCCTGGGTGTGTTCAAAAAGGTGCTCAGGGACAGGGTTTAGTGGTGGGTTTAATGGTCAGAGTGGAGGATCTTAAAGGACTTTTCCCACCCAAACAATCCTGTGACCCCCAGCTCGTGAAAATCAGTGAATCTCTCGTGGTGCCACCAGAGCCACACGGGTTCACATTGCCAGTTCAAGGCACAGAAAATAATTTCAAATTAAAGCACAAGGGAGTGGTGGGGGGTGGAGAAGAAGCAGTTGACAGGTTTAGTTTTTAAAGACTGGTCAGGGTGCTCTAAACTGTAGGCTGACTGCCTTCCAAAGCCCTGCCAGCACCATTCCAGCCATGGGAAAGGGCTGCAAACAAATCCCACTGAATGAAGAGGTAGGTGAGTGCAGGGGAGATGGAGGAAGGTGCTGTGGAAATGGCTCAGCTGTCTGTGGCTTTTCCTGTGAGAAAGCTGAATGGGCCTGCTGGCCCCCAAAAGAGATCATCTGACTCCTTCTCTTTTCTGAACAGTGTTTCCATTCCCACAGCCTGCAGAATTATTTGGGATATCACACAGCGTACGCTGCCTGTGGGCTTGGTATGAGGTAAAAATCAGGGGAATTCACTGCCTGACTAATTGACAGGAGATGTGCTCTGAAAAGATTGTGATGGTCCCCAAGCCTCTTCTGAATCCTCAGCCATTACCCACCTTCAAAAATATGAATTTTTGAAGCCATTACCACCTTATGAATCCTCAGCCATTACCCACCATAAAACTGTGAATTTTTGAAGCCATTACCCACCTTCTGAACCCTCAGGCATTACCCACCTCCACAAACATCCCTCACATCCTCCCTCAGCTAAAACTGGGCACTCCCAGTTACCTTGAGGGGTCACAGAGGAGGTAATTCAAGGGAAATTGCAGTGACAAAAAGCAAAACTAGAATTTCTCAACTGAGAAGCCACCATTTCTCTGAGGACAGGCTGACACTATACTGAGCCCTGCTGTGTGAAAACGTGGCAGTCTCACCTTTCAGTTTCACCTTGTGTAAATCTCTATTTGTACCTTCTTGGCAGCTGAGCACCTCCTAAGGCTTGGCATATGGTATCATCTGAAGCACAAAATAAAAATATTGCATCCATCTGTACTTCAGCTTGTTTTGGAGAGCCAACTTCTACACTCAGAAAAGCAGGTTGTTTTAAGACTACATTTAAAAAAAAATTAAATACTCATTGCAATGTCACGAAAATATTTTCAGGTTTGTGTATCTGAAGTATTTGATCAGAAGAAACACTTCCAGAGAGAATCACATTTACTCTTAGGCTGTTATCCAAGTTGTTGTTAGGATGAATGGGCCCTAACATGGAATTAAATGCAATTAGTGCCTATGGCAAGGCTCCTTTGCACTCCTGTGAAATTCCTGAGAACTCATTCCTCATGTATTAAGTCTATTCAAGATCATTAAGTGCATCAGTTACTAATACTCTTACTCCTGCAGCATTTGTCAGCTCTTTTAATGGTCCAGAGTCCAGGCCAATTAGAAAATAAGACTGGAACATCTGGAGATAAAACTGCCTTTGAAAGTCCCAGTTTCTCTCTGCTGTTGCCTTAATGTCAAAAAGTGCTTTACTGGGGCAGGCACGCAGCCAAATCCTGCCTGGGGAAATTCCCTGCCTCCCAAGTTATCTATTTAATTCCAGTGGCACTGTTCTCTAATGGCCCTTCCTGGTACTTTCTCTTTGCTCCTCAATTTAGCTGCTCTGCTAAAGTGCTGCCTTTTCTTTGTTCAGATTTCATGGCCTAAGGTTTCATTTTGGTTTGTTTTTGTTTTTTTTTTTCCTAAATCACTGGACAGCCCCCCAGACTTTGAAAACTCAGGGTTATTTCTGGATGTGTAAGTGCACCCCAGTTTCTAGGGAAGGCTTATCTTGCCAGCTCCAAACCCTTTTCCCTACCTGACCCTCCGGAGAACAAGACGCATTGGCTGCTCGTAATTCATGCAAAACGTCCAACGTTTTCAGGGCAAAGAGAAACAGGCTGAAATTATTTTTATCTCCTCTCCCGGAATAAATCCCCCCACAGTTCATTTCCAGGCATCCATCACCTCACACCAGAGGCAGGGCTTTGGGAAAGAAGGGAGATCTAAGCAGAGAGGCCTCAGGAGCATTAACCTGCTCCGAGTGGGATAGAAGCAAAGCAGGACCACATTCCACCTCCAGAAGTCAAAACCTTGGTACCTTTAAAGCAAAAAAAAAAAAATAAAGTTTACCAACACGTCATGCACCATTCTCTTAATTAAAAACCAGCTTTGTTCTCTGCACTGGGTCTGCCTGGAAGTGTTGGATACCAAGGACAGATAGGAAACACAGCACACACACACCAAGGAGAGCTGTGGGAATAATCTGAAAACAAATATTGAAAATACAATAAATCCTGCCCCTATCTGCCCCAGGATGACCACAAGATGAACTGTAAATTTTTGCTGCAGCTTATCTCGTTTTATATCATTTATCCCTGCATCAAATGATTCTTGGTCTGTGAATTATGTAAATTCATGTAAATAACGGCAATCCTGTCTGTGTTCACCAGCCCTTGGCAGGAAGTGATGTGTTATTGTTCCAGCCCTCTGATATGAAAGTGTAAACTCCAAATTGGTTTAAGAAAGTGTCTCTATAAAATCAGAAAGTTTCCTTCATTGCTGCAGAGCCAGTTTTCAATATTTGGCATCGTTGTGGGGGACATTCCTGTTTACCTGGCTCATCTTTGTGTGGGCCATTATCGTGAGTCAGGGACTGAAAAATTATCAAACATTAGGCCCAAGAGACTGAGGAAAGGAGCAAGATTTGAAGCAGGCTGGTCTCATGGTTGGTAAAACTTGAACCATCAGAGGAGTGGAAAGGAGTAAAAAAAATATATTATATAGAATATTATTCAGAATATACCTTTTCACAGAAATAGGTGATGTGCTTTTTGGTTATCAGCTTTCTTTCTGCCCAGAGAAGCTGTGCCTGCCCCATTCCTGGAAGTGTCCAAAGCCAGGTTGTGGCTTGGAGCAACCTGGGATGGTGGAAGGTGTCCCTGTCCATAGCAAGGGCTGGAACTGGATGGGCTTTAAGATCTTTTTTAATTTGGTCCTAATCAGAGAATAATTTAGGCTGGAAATGATCTCCTAAACCATCGAGTCCCATCTGTGCCTGATGCCCACCTTGTCCCCAGCCCAGAGCTCTGAGTGCCACCTCCAGGTGACACTGCCAGGGATGGGCACTCCAAAGCTCCCTGGGCAGCCCCTGCCAAGGCCTGAGCACCCTTTCCATGGGGAAATTCCTGCTGCTGGCCAAGCTGAGCCTCCCCTGGCCCAGCCTGAGGCCGTTCCCTCTCCTCCTGTCCCTGTTCCCTGGGAGCAGAGCCCGACCCCCACCTGGCTACAACCTCCTTTCAGGTAGAAACCTGCACTTTTTTTCCTCCTGCAGACATGGAAATGTTGATTTTCAATATAAATCCGTGGCACCAAGAGCTCCCAGGCTCTGTGTGCACTGTGCTGAGCTGGAGCCAGCATTTGCTCTGAGAACAGAGCTGGCAGCAGGTTTGCTCCGAGCCACAGCTCCCCATCATCCTGGCAGCCACTTACGAAATCATTGCTGTCCTCGGCCTCCCAGCTGCTATTATTTATTTCATTAGTAAACAGCATGGCTTCCAGTGCTTTCAGAAAGTAAATTTCCAGTTTCTGGGAAATAGGAACGAAATTAAATTAAATCAAAACTTTCACAACATTTCCAGGGAACAGAGGCCATGCTGGCTTGGCATTTTCACCAGTAGTTCAGGGGAAGAAAAAAAAAAACAACAAAACAGGCCTTCTGTGCTGAGCTTGGGTGTGATTACACTTGAAAATTTAGATTTAGGTTTGGATTCCACTCTGAATCACTCCACCTTCTTAAATATCTTACACAGATTTTACAAGAATGAAAAGTCAAGCTTCACAGGCCTCTTAAACCTCTAATGCGTGTTTTTAAAGCAGCACATAAATGTCTTGAACTTGTGTGAATTTATCCTTCCACCTGTCCGAGTGTCTGTGAGGGACTTCAGAGCTCAGCACAGAGAATTACAGCATTTATTCCCTGAGGACAATCCCTGTTCCTGAAATGCAGAATTTGCAAAATTCTGTGGANGAAAGAAAGAAAGAAAGAAAGAAAGAAAGAAAGAAAGAAAGAAAGAAAGAAAGAAAGAAAGAAAGAAAGAAAGAAAGAAAGAAAGAAAGAAAGAAAGAAAGAAAGAAAGAAAGAAAGAAAGAAAGAAAAGATAATAGAATTACCCAGCCTTGGAAGGATGGGTCGCCCTGCGGGGTAGGAAAGCTCATCCTCTGTGCTCACCATCCCTGCCCAGAGGAGGATCAAGGTCTTCCAGCCAGCCTTGCAGTCAGAAAAATTGGTGAGACATCCCTTGCTAATTTTTTCCCTCCTCATTTACGTATTTAAACAGAATTTTATAGTCTTGGGACATTCAGCAGTACCTAGCCCATTACATGTGCAGCTGCATTCATACCAGAGAACCCATCAAGAAAGGAAATGCAACTCCCTAACACCAGCCCAACCTATTGACTTCTCTCATATCCCACTTTTTCCTTTTTTTGTTATTCCAGTCAAGAAGTCGTGACCTCTGGCAGAAAAAAAAGGTGTGTGAGAAAAATGCTAGCCTGGTGTATTGACTCACTCTCTAATAGCCAGGAATATGTTTCCAGAATCATAAAAGGAAGAAGGAAAATCAAATAAGAAATCAACCAACCATGTGCAGGAAGCGAGAGAGGAAAGGAACAGCAACATCAGTGTGTGAAGGGTGTGTGAAGCCAAGGAAGCTTCACACAAATTCCTCCGTGGAGAAGCAGTTCCCAATTCGGCAGCAAACCTGGAAGCAAATATCCCAAAGAAAGAAGAGGAAGGAAGAGAAAACATCCCCCAGCATGGGGGTACCATTGGGTGAGGAGTCAAGGAAAGATTTTTAAATGCTGGCTGTATTTCATATCAAACCATAAAAGAACCCTGAGGTAATGAGAAGGGCTGGCTGAGACCTCTCCCATAAATCAATTGTCTTGGGGAAGGGGGGAAGAAAAAAAAAATCCCTCCACAAAGAAATACAAAAACAACAAGAGATCAAGATTTTTCCCACACTTCATAATGTTTTACACAGCTACAATAAAGGATCTCCAGGGAGTGCAGCTGCTTTATAGAGCCAAGACATGAACTTGGAAAAAAAAGCAGCTAAATGGTAATAGAGCTCTAGATGTTGTACTCTGGGAAAAAAAAAAATCCCACCAAAAAAAATATATATATGTGTATATGTATATATATATATGAAAAGCTTTTAAATAAACACTCCTTTAAAGAAAGAATGAGGGAAAACAAACAGAAAGGAAATGCACTTTCAAGCATCAATGCCAACCTGCTGAGAAGGCTGCTACAGAATTAACTTAGTTATTTAGATTATTGTTTAGTTCAAAGAGCTGTAGGTCTTCCTGGTGGAACTTATTTGGTGAAATGTATGAAAGTTTATCCAGGAAAAAAAAGAGAAAATATTAAATGACTGGACAAGGCTCCTTGTGCAGACGTGCAGTGACCAAACACCTGCCTGCAGTGGACGGATTTGAGAAGAAATTGTGACAATCAGAGGCAGCTCCAGACTTCAGAAGTTTGTACTAGTCCAAGCAAAGACTTAAATTTAGGGTCCAAACATTAATCACAGCTCTGAGAAGCAACTGGCTGACTTTTTGGGTAAATCAGGTCTCAGCGTTACAGGTGTTTAAGACGTAATTGTGGTCAATAAAATCTGAATTACAGTAGAACTGGAAAGGGATTTTCCTTTCAGCTCCTGGCTGACACAAAATTTTTGAGTAACCACTGCCTCAGAGGCTTGCTTCACTCTGCCAAAATGGTGACAATAATGTTTCTTTTGTCTGTTTAGCTCTTAACCTTTTTTTACAAGTGCTTTCTCCATGTGACCCCCGCGTGACACTGGGCTCTGCAAACACACAGACTCACCAACTGTGGAATCCTTGTGACTAATGGCAACTCCTTAAACGCACTCCAGGCACATTCTGCATTGTTATTTAGGCATTAAACAATAATATTAACCACTAAGAGGCAACCCGGAAGTGTTCAGGGCCAGGCTGGATGGCGTTCTGGGTTCTGGTGGAAGAAGCTGAAGCTCAGGAGAGTTGTCCCAACATCCCTCCATGCCCAGAGGAGAAGCATGGGGAGGAGCCAGCTGATATCCCACACCACCTGAGGCATTCAGAGACAGAACTCAGCACTCCTCACACTTCAGCTGAAGAGCAAACAGACGCCTGGGCCTGAACTTTGAGCACCCCTGCCCTGGTTTCTACAGCTGGGAGTGGAAGCAGGGTCTGAGCTCCACTCTGTAATTGTGTTTAATGGCAGAGCACCTTGCAGACACTCCAGGAGAGGGGAATTGCATCTTATTTGCATTTTTTTCTCTCCTGTAAAAGGGATTAAGGGTGAGTGGTTGAGAGGAATCCTGCCTGATAAGTCTCCTGGTGCTGCTCCCTGGAAACACCGAGCGCAGCAGGCTTCTCTCTGTGAGAGAAGATAATTTAAATTAAAAAAAAAAACAACCCAAAGCACAACAGCCCGACTTACACAGTGCTAGGATGTGATGCCTTGCTCTCTAATTTCTATTTCCAAGACACCAGGAGCACACTGAGTCACAGCAGGCATGGGAAACTTCTCTCTGGGTTGTGCAACCTCGCTGCTCTCCTGCATCATGATCTGATGGAAACTCAGAAGTGTCATTAAACTGAACCAACATTGTATGGCTGAAAGGCCATCTTACACCATGTAAACAAACAGCTTTTAGTCCCAGAACAAGAGGGCCTTGTGCAAGATTGTGCATCATCACTGCATGCCTCAGACACCACTGGCCTGATAGGGCTGAGAAAGAAGCAAAGTCCTGATAGCACTGGTTCATTTTAAAACAAAAAGTAAATGAACCTGATTTTGACAAAGATCTCCACTGCTGGTGGACTCTGAGATCCCACAGTCTTTCCCAGAGGTGGGCCATGAGAAAGGGATTCAGGTTTGAATCACTTCCCATTCTTTCAACTACTTGTTGGACACAAATCCCCCGACCTTGGCTTGCACCTTGGTGCTCTCATATGCTGTGAACTCCAGCCAAGGTCAACCCATTTTTCAAAGGGATGCTTTGGTTTTATCTCTCAAATGGGCACTTTTTGTTGGAGTGAGCTGCTATTCCTTGGAATGAGCTGGGGGAAAGGAGAGAGGCAATGGCACCAATGCTCACGCTGACAGTGACGCGCTGCAGCTTTCCTGGAGGCAGGATTGTGCTGCAGCTTTCCTGGAGGCAGGAAGGGAAGAGCTGCAGCTTCCTCAGGCTTCCCACAGACCCACTGGCACAGGCTGTGCAGGAGAACCTGCCAAGGAAGTGTCACCCTCCGGGTGTCCCAGCCAGCTCTCTCCACCTCGGGGGCTGCAGCTCAGCTCCTGGGCACAGCCAAATAAAGGTTGCTCCAGGTGCCAGCAGATTCCAGGCAATGAAAACAGCCTGTACAGAGGGCTGCCTTCACCCACCAGCTGGAGAGAAACACAGCAGCCATTGAAACTTATTTTAAAATATGTAGTGTTTACCCAGAAAGCCTTTATGGCCTTGTGCTCAAACACTTGTGCTATTTGGGCTCAGGATAATGCACAGAGAGATGCAGGTCTCTCGAGGCTTGTGCATAATTTAAAGTTGCTGGCTTGGATTTTTCTTTCTAAAACACAGAAGTCCCCTGATTCATCTTGGGAACAAGTGTCTGGGCTTTGAAAACAAAAGGCAAAGTGCCTTTTAGTCTCCAGCAGCAGCATCTGGCACTGCTGCCCCCACTGGAGAGGCTTCCAGGTGGGAATTCAGAACTTCAGAGGTTGATTAGGTACTGGGGAGGAAGATAGGGACATTCACTGGGGATGAGTGATTTCAGGATTGCAGGTGAACTGCCCAGAATGCACTCAGCCCCAGCCCTCTCATGGTTCCTTTCAGGTCTCTCCAGAAATCCAGTTCTGCACACTGGTCCACACTTGTTTTCACCTCCATTTCAGAGGTGACATCCCCACTCCTTCATCCCTCACCCTTGTTCCAGTCCTGGCCTTCCATCTACATCCTGTCCTCTGTCTCCTTCATCTCCCATCACCCTCACCCAGCTGCTGGCTGTACTCTCCCATTTGCCCAAAGTGGTCACTCCACTTCGCCCTTTCCCATCCCTCTCCCCAGATCAGAACTTCCCATCTGTTTCCCACTTTCTTTGTGCATCATCCCTCAATCCTTGTCTTCACACCCAGTCACTGTACATATGTGTTTTTACACTTTCCAACCTGTCACCGCTGACTACTTTTATTTTGCTGGGACCCACTCCGAGCTCATTCCTCCCTGCAAGTCAGTGGCACGGCTCTGCTTCCTTCTCACATGCCTCCAAATCCCTCCTGCTGGCACACAAGGTCTGCTCTGGCCACTGGCAGCCCTTGCTCACATCTGACACCTCTTTTCTCTGTCCCTTCCTTACACTCCTGATGCTTTTTGTTCCATGACTCCACTGACTTCCCTCCATCATTACCCTGCCCCACTTTCCAGCTGTCCTGAGGGATCCCTACCTAGGAATCTACTCTGGATCCTGTACCAGAAAGCCCAGCTTTCTTCTCATCACCTCTGACTCATGACTACACGCTTCCATCTGTCTCCAGAGTGAAGTTTCCCAGTTTCACATGGCAGGAGATGAACAAGAAGCCCACAGACCCTTCTGTCACTTTTGGTCCCTCTTCTTCTGTGACTGCACCGTGGGACCGAGCACAAAGGAGATGAGATTTGTTGGTGGCTTATCTGTGATCCCTCTCTTAAATTGTCTGCTGATTTCCCTTGGAAGGAAGAGCCATGCCTCTTCAAACGTTTCTTTTCACATTATAAGTGCACTTTATTCTTTCTATACTAATTACTGATACTAATTTCTTTTAATCCCCCTCCCGCTGTAGACTGATCTCTCTTTCTTTTCTATCTCCATGACCATTCACCATTTTGAGTGGTTCCTTTCTTCCTTTCTCATTCTAGGCCCTCTTCTAACAATTTCCTGCCACAGAGACACACTGGAAACACACTCAGTCTCATTAAATGAGCTTTTCCAAGTCTTCACCCAGCCAGTGAAGATATTTTTACTTACACCACCCTTTACCCTGAGCTGCCTGTTGATTCTGTCCCTAGATTTTAAACTTCTTTTAGCACATGAAAGGAGGACCCATCCCATGCGTAGCCTTGCCTTTAATCCTTCATGTTAATTCTTGTGGGCAACCTCATCTTCAGGAAGAATCTTCAGGGCTGGGAGAGATCTCATGGGGATGTCAGGCCCATCCCTGGGAGCAGGGCAGGCTCAGCCATCCTTTATGAACCTTTTTGATTACCCAGGTCGAGACAACCTCCAGTGACAGAGACTGCAGAGCTTCTGCAGCCACTTTAAACGTGATTTTGCTATTTAGACTGGTAGAAAGGTTTTTCTTCCTTGATGTCTGATTTATTCTTCCCATAATTTAAGCCTGGGATTTCTTGCCCTCATGACCACAGAGAAAAAGAAAGGGTTCATCTTTGCAGGACCCTTTTATATTACGGTATTGTCTCCCATCCCTCACTTTTTTAGACCAAACCACCCCAGTTCCTACACAACCACGTCCATCTAATCCCTGTTCTCCTTAGTCTCTAACCAAGGAACCAATCTTTCCTGGAGTGCAGCTCATTCACATCTTTATTAGTGCTCACTGCAGCAAAGGATGAGTTCAAATGTCCTGCAGACTCTCTTTTGCTCCACATAGCCCAGAGCTGAAGAATTGATTTTTTTCCTGAAGAAATTCCAGAGAGCAGAGAGAGCTACATGGTTGTTTTCTTCTGCTAAACCCAGTACTTTACATAAGAGTTCGTTGAACAAAATCCCATTTTTCATCTGGTTTCTCCGACACCTTTGTATCATTTGGGATTTAACCAGTAAGATCAAAGGTCCCTGTGGTCGCTTTGTCCAGTTTACACAAATTTCTTCTGTCATCTCTCTAAATTATGTGGTCTCCCACCTATCCAGGCAGCTAAAAATCCCCTCTGTGGCCTTTCATTCCTTTACATCTGTGCTCAGACAGCACATTTTTTTTTCTCTAGTCTTAATAAATAAAAGCTCCTTCTGCTTCCACACATCTCAAATACTGCTGGAGAGATGGCTTCCCTCCCCAGTGCTCTCCCCTTGGTACATCCTGTCCACGGGGGACTTCCCTCACCTTCAAAACCACACCAAACCATCAGCATCTCATCATCCCTTCACACATCATCCCTCTTGGATGCTGGGCTTCCAGCCTGCACGGTGTTGGGCCAGCAGTGCCCCTTCCATCTTCAGTTTGCCTCTTCACAAGCACTTCTGGGTTTTCTCCCAAGTTTTCCCTTATGCCTCAGGGCAGATTTGTGGAGAGAATTCTCAGGAACTTCATTACCCTCTTTAAAGTCTTCTTCAAACCTTTGTCTCTGCCAGGAAAACTGCAAATAAACAAAGGCAGAAAGGAATACAACAATGAATGCTGAGAACACGAAATACCCTCCTGATTATTGTCCCCTCATCTCACTCCTCCACCTGCCAGCTGCTGCCCTGCACTTCTAACCATAAACTTTTTTTGGAAGGAGCCTTACTGTCCAATATCTGGCTGGACAAGACCCAGTCCAATGTTGTCCCAGTTTCTGACTGGTGCCCTAGACACAATCTAACAACAAATGCCCCAAAGTCATGGCAGACCATGCTGGAAAGTTGACTTTGGTAGCAAGTGGCTGCAAGTAGTTTGCAGTTGACCACAACCTGGCCCTTCCTGGGTCGTCAGGGTGATGATATCAGCTCATTTCCCAGCAAGAAAAGGCGTTAAAAAGACACCAAAATTAGCTTCAAAGTAAGTTTGATGGCATTATCTGCATGGCCCTCATGCGAAAAGAAAACTCATATTCTAAGGTGGCTGTGAACCCAGTATTTTCTGAGCCTGAGAATCGCTAGCTCTTCCCAAGGGAGACTTTTCAACAGTTTTCTTTTTCCCAAAACAACCTTGTGTAAACAATATTCCTTTCCCACAAAACCAGGTATTGTTTGCTATTGGTGGCCCCTTTGGTTTAGAAGTAAAATACCCACGGAAGGCAGTGGAGGGAAAGGAGCAATCTTGCCATAAAGATTTTGAGGAAAAAAGAGAAAACCTCAGTTTTCAAAGCCCTTGGACACGGTGCTGCTAAATAGAAAGCCCATAAGGAAATGCAGCAGTGAATAAAACATAACCCTATCCTGGTGTCAGCCTGAAATAGCCTCTACACTTAAGTGTAGTGTACACTAAGTCAGCAACTTAAAAAGTTCAGAAAGTGTGAACACCTCCCCTTGTTTTGCAGGAGCTGCTCTGGCCCTGCAGACCTGTGCCTGGAAATAAAGGACAAAAAGCAGCTCTGAAGATGGACACAGCCACTGAGAAAAAAGCCCTCTGTGTGTAGCAGCAGTAGCAGCACTGGTGTTGCTCAGAAGGGAGTGCTCTGTATTTGTGTTTACACATCGATTGTTTTGAAGCTTCTTTCAGTTCCAGGAACGGGAGACTATAAAAAAAAATGATATATATATTTGTGGTTTGGCGCCCAAAGAGAGCTTCAACTCATGCATCATCGCCATCTGCCAACATCTGCAAATTATTACATGTTGGTTTGGTTTGGGGTATTTTTTTTTTCCTTTTTTTTAAGCCTCAAACTACAGAACTAACGTCACTCGGTGGTTGCACCTACTGCCGAGGAACAGGGTGGGACTTTGGAAAGGGATTTTCACCCAGGCAGGTCACTGGGTTTACTAATAAACAGGATTTTATGGCAATGCCTTGTCCTCACTGCTGCTGTGCTGGGGAGCAAATTCTAGCTAAATAAAACTCAGAAAGAAACTTCAGTTGGTTCTGGAGAATGACTGGCGAGCCAAGAACAGGGAGGTTCACTTTCGGAACAGCCTTCCAGCGAAAACGTAACCGCGCCGCAGCGTAGCGACACCTCGCTCTGCCAGAGGAGGGAAGTGATCTGCTCAGATGGTTTTTGGAACCATCTGTGTGAGCAGTGGGGAGCTGGCAGAGCATGGAGCCCTCGCTCTTGCCGAAACACTTGGCAGTGATCCGTGCGCAGAAAAATCTGGTGCCAGAAGAGTTCACCACAGGTTTACACGAGCCCAGCAGATCTCGTGACCGACACACAGCAGAGGAGGAGATGTTGTGCACACAGAACCATCCCTAACCAGCATCTGCCTCATGCACAGCTAAGGAAGAAAGCACCATCCTGGACAAATAAGCCACAGCTGCCAGGCAGCAGCAAATTCAAAATGGATCGGGTGGCATCAAGGTGTCAAAGTCAAACCTCATCAGCCTCAGCAAACATAGAGCTTTTTTTGCTATTAACAAGCAGAGATAGGCAAGTAGGAACATTGTGACATGAACTTCTTGCAGGTCTAATTTCAAGATCACAACAGCAAACCCCACCTCTGCATGGAAAAATGGTGCTCCATGAGGCGGGGGGTGTGTTTGCAGTGAGAACAGGAATGGTCATCACACAGATGGGCAGCCAGAGCTTATTTGGATTGGAGTAGAAAAGAAGATATAAAACCTACTGATTAACACACTCAAGTTCAGTCTCTTTTTCTTCAGCTGTAACATTTCAGGCTCCTTTGTGTTCATTGCCATTTTAGCTTTACTTCAAATGGAATCTGTCTGCAGCATAGGCACAGTGTTGGCCTGGCATATCCACCAAAGAAACTAAATTCATCCCCTGGTTGATCTTGCAACTGCTTTCCAGGACAAATTTACCCTAAACCTTCAGTAGGCCGCCAGCACTGAAGGGTTTTGCTCTGCTTGCTGCAGGCAGCAGGCCCATGGGAAACACCCAAGCCACAACAAAAGGTCTGCAAAGAGAAAAATTAGAAATGCAAGTTTGCAAAGCCCACGCTTTGTAAGCCACAGTGAAAGAGCTGAACCTGCTGTAGGGGAAGATGTAAAGGCCAGAATATTTCTGCAGGGCCATGACTTCATCAGCAGGAGCCATAAAAGGTTTAAACAGATTTCCCAGAGGAGCTGTGCCTGCTCCTGGATCCCTGGAAGTGTCCAAAGCCAGGCTGGACACTGGGGCTTGGAGCAACCTGGGATAGTAGAAGGTGCTTTCCCATGGCAGGGGGTAGAACTGGATGGCCTGTAAGGTCCATTCCAACCCAAACCATTCCATGATTCCATGATAAACATCAAGAAGCAGCTCTCCTCTTCAGGAATATTAATTAATTAAGCCTAAACCAGGACAGTGATCCTCCCCTCACTTGCCCTGGACGGATATTTTGTCCATCCAGTTTCAGCAAGCTTTTCTCTTTCTCTCTCACTCACAAGATGAATCCCAAACAGGTCAGCACAAACAGTCAGACACCTTCAGATCCCCCAGCTTCTGGCTGCTCTTTTTTAAATCTAACACAATGATTTTTCCATGACAAACCATGGAAACCCAAGCTACTTTCCCCAGCTCCTGCAGAAGGTGAGGAGGTTTTTCTTAGCCTACAAGTCACTGTGTAAATGGCCAGGTTTCCAACTGTCACCCCTCTAACAGAGCTGGCAAACATGTGCTGCCTCTCAGCTGCCACAGCTCAAAGTCCAGCTTATTATTTAATACATAATCTTGAATGGATGAGTCATAAACCCACCTGCTTTTCTGCTGCGGGAATAGTAACTTCTGGGGAAGGAGGAAACAAGTTTTCAGCCTCCTGCAGCAGGGCTGGATGGAGCCTTTCACACCTGAAACCCTGAAATCTCATATGGGATGGGCCGAGGGGACTGTGTGACTCAAATCATCCCACTCCCTTCAAAGAGAAGTCAGAAGAAAATATCTCAGACCTGGTCTAACAATCATGTTTGTCAATGCACCTGCTCATCCTCTGCAGCCTTGGGGCTCCTCTCCCCTTTTTCTGAGATCTCCCTTCTCCCTGAGATCTGCAATCTCAGCCTTAAAAGTCACAGGAATTTCCCCTCCACCCCCCTTAAAACCTCCCACTGTTTAAATTCCCCCTCCCTCACAAGGTGACTGTAAACAGATGGCAAGATTTTGTGTGATGATTTTGTGTACAGTAAAATCACCTGTTTGCTGCACAGCCACTATCAGTGATTTTTCCAGAGGATTCCCATGAAATCCAGCCTGGGTTTGCTGCGTGGCAGGAGAGACAGAGCCTGTCTGGGCAGGGCACTGGGACACAGGGTGAGCACAAGCAGTGATGGGTGACAGCCCAGGCCAAAGAGGGATGGGGAGGGCAATGGGGGCACCCCTGCATGGCCACGGGGTGGGTAGAGGGTGTTGTGGCTGCCCTGTGCATGGAGCTGCTCCTCAGGATGGTGGAGAGGGAGCCTGGGCAAGACCCGGCTCTGCCCATTGGCCTTTCTATCCTGGTCAGGGGTTGCTGCTTCTGCCTTTCAAGCAGGGATGGAGTGGGGGGAAAGTATCTGGAAAGCCCAGCTGGGACAGCCAAAGAGATCTGGAAAATCCTGGTTCCCCTGCTGAGACAACTTGGAGATGGGTCAGGATGCTCCCAACGACAAAGCAGAAAGAAGCAAATGAAGAGTTAAGCGAGACTAAACAGAAGATGAACAAAAATGGTCCTGCATGCCTGATGCACCATAAATCCTGTTCTTCAGTGAAGCACAAGTACTTTGCAGGTCTGAACCATCTGTTAGGACCTTTCCCCAGCCAGATCTGGAGGCCAGGCTTGCTCACACAGTGTCCATCAAGATAAAACCCCTCAAAATCTGGGTCACTGGGGATCAAGGCTGGAGCCTGGGCACAAGGAAGGAGCCCAAATGCACGTCCCCAAGCTCTGCAGGGTGCAGGCAGCCACTGACCCAGGTCACAGCAGCACCCACACAGTGACCTGACTCCCTGACACCTAATCGAGGGCCAAGCTGTAATTTAGACAAAGCTGGTGATTTTCTATCAGCTCCAGCAAGCTGAAGGGGTTGAACCCATGAGCTCACACGGCCTGGCGTCATCTAACTGAGCTGGCAGCACCAAATGAATGAACTCCTGGTTCCCTGTGCTTCAGCCATGGCAAAGAAAGCTGGAGAAATAGCACAGCAGCACTGTCCTGTGGGCAGGGTGGGGGCCAGCCTCTTTTCCTAAAATGAAATGGCCTCAAGTTCTACCAGGGAAGGTCCAGGTTGAAAAACAGGAGGAAATTTTTCTGTGAAAAGGTTGTCAAGCATTGGAAAGAGCTGCCCAGGGAGATGTTCAGGAGACAACTGGACCAGTCTAATTTTGTTGAAAAGGTGGTGATCCATGAAGGCTTGGACAACATCATTTTGGAGCCTTTTCCAATTTTAACCACTCTATGATTCTGTGTTTCCTGGTGAACAAAGGCACTGCTGGGACCAGGTAGGATAATCCAGGTTTGTCTCTGCCAGATGTGCCCATTCTCATTCTCCAGTTCAGTGCATCTCCTCCAAACCAGCACAAAACAAATTCCCACTTTTCCCCTCACGCCGCTTTTACATGCACGCTCCATTCCACGCTTCCCATGGGGCGTTTCCCACTGGATCTGCTCTCTTGTAAAGTCCAACAGATGGTTGCCAAAAAAAATTATATCCAAGACAAACAAACAAAATAGCCCCAACAGCATGGCTGGAGCTGGTGTGGTGCAATTGCAGCGCAATGTGGTTCTCTGACCGCTCCATCGCTCCCTGTCATTACTGGTGAATTATTCAATCTTTTATCAAGGAAAATGCTTTAAACATGCAATCATCTATTGTTTATCTTGTGTTCTAGAAGTGTGTGCGTGGCTGTGCCAGATATGTCCTAAATTCTTTCATTTTATCTGCCCAGTTGTACACAGACGCCAACGTAAATAAGTACCAGGTACACACACACACACCTACGAGTAATGTAACAGATTAAATCCTCTTCTGATCTTTCTCTTTCATCTCCAAGGAAAGAGAAGGGGGGAAAAAAACCACTGTTCCATCTCCACCTGTGCTCACACAACCCCATCACCACCAGCTTGCCCTGCTCCAATTCCAGTAGGGATTTTCCTGAGCAATGCAGGACTGGGATGTTTTTTAGCAGAGATTTACCGAGTGACCTTAGGGACCGAATGGCATCAAGGCTTCAAGGGGTGAGTTCCCAGCTGGGAAGGTTTGCAAGGGAATTATCTGTATAACTGCACCACTAAACTGGAAAAATAAGAGGTGTGGATATCTTGAAGTTGAACATGTGTGCCAACACTGCTGGAAATCGGGATTTCTGGCTGGGAGTAAAACCAGTTTTCTCTGGTTACTCAGCAGGGCTGAGCAGGTGGCACTGGACCCTCGGTGCCCAGGCTGGTTCTCTCCCTCCCTGCCTGCTTTGAGCTGCCCAGAAGTGATGTCTCCTTGAGCAGCAGGCATTGCTTTCCCCTGGGAGCAGCTCCCAAACACTCCAGCACTTGGAATCATCGCCCTGCTTGCAGAGGTTAATGGGACGGGCGGATTTCCAAGTGGGAAGCTTTGCCCAGAAGTGGGTTAGCAAGAGGGCGGGGAGGAGACAGGCCCTTGCAAAAACAAAAATTCACTTACCCAGCAGTTGTGACTGGGCAAGGCCACTCGCAGTGTGACAGAGGTAAAGCCCAGAGTGACAGATATTATTTAATATGGGGAAGTGGATCAGGTCACTCATCTCCAGTGAGGATCTGCTGCCCTGGCACGGTGCTGGTGGGAATCCTGCACTGAGGGATCTCCAGTTCAGGACTGGACTTTGTGCAAAAGAGAAGGAACATGAAACCATAGAATAGTTTGAGCTGGAAGGGACCTTAAAGATCATCAAGTTCCAAGCTGTGCAGAGGCACATCTTCCACTTGAACAGGTTGTTTCAAGTCCCATCCAACCTGGCCTTGGACACTGCCAGGGATGGGAGAGCACAGCTGCTCTGGGCAACCTGTGCCAGGGCCTCTCCACCCTTCCAGAGAACAATTCCTTCCTAATATCCAGTGTAACTCCAACCTCTGGTAGTGGGAAGCCATTCCCTGTGTCCTGTCCCTCCAGCCCTTGGGAATTGTGTCTCTCCAGGTTTCCTGGGGCTCCTTCAGGCCCTGCAAGGCCACCCTGAGCTCAGCCCAAAGCTTCTCCTGTCCAGGCTGAACAATCCCAGCTGTGCCAGCCTTTCCTCCCAGCAGAGCTGCTCCATCCCTCTGCTCATCCTGGTGCTTCCTCTGGACTCTCTCCAGCAGCTCCACGTCCTCCCTGTGCTGGGCCCCAGGGCTGGGGCAGCTCTGCAGGTGGGGCCTCACTTCAGCAGGGCACAATCCCAAACCCTTTCCTGCTGCTCACATGGTGGGATCAGCCCAGGGCACAGCTGGTTTCTGATCCCAGCACACACAGACAGGACATGTCCAGCTCCCACCCACCAGCACCCCTAGTCCATCTTTTTTGCTGTCCAAATGCCAGGGCTCAACTTTGATTTATGCCTGGCGTGGATAAAGTCACCTCATCTACTTCCATCCCATTCCTAATTGTGCTTCCTCACCCCAAGACACCTTCCCACTACCCCTTTCATTCCTTCTCACTCAAGTTCTTCAGAACACACAGCATGGGGAAGCACCACCATGACCTCTCTGCAGCTTACTCACACCAACAGAACGAAAGAAACCCACCAGTTCTTGGAAAACAAGGGCTGAAACTTCTCTTCCAACATGAGCTCGCTGCAGCTCACACTAAACATAAAATGAAAGGCAAAGTGCCTTTCTCTCCCTTGACAAACACTGCTGCTCATGTCTGCTCAGATCTATTTCAGGCATCACTGCTTATTCGAGGCAAATCTCAGCTCTGTGTAGGTGTGGCAGGGATGATTCAGCAGAGGAACCTGCATGGCTGGAAACCTTCCATGCCTACGGAAAACAGAAAATTTGTGGACCCCTTGCTGGGCAGATGACAGAAATTTCCCTTTTTGTCCTCACAAGGGGGTTCTGCTGTAACCAGCTGCTCCTCCCAGCAGTGCAGGGGGTCAGTCCTGCAGTCTGGATGAAATAAAAAATGCCACACGACATGAAAACACTGATGTCTGTGCGGTGTTTTACTTTCATGGGACAGCACAGAGGTTTTCCACACCTGAGAATCAGGGATCACAGCACTTTGGTGATAGATCCATAATGTTTGCTTAGGTGTATCCATGTATTTACATAAAGAATATTTAATAGAAGTAGGGAAACATACTTAGGTAATGCCTTTTGTACCAGGAAACCAATTTATGAGTTTGATCAATCAGTTGGATTTTTACAGCTTGATTATTAAACCAAATTAACTCCCACTGTTACACACAGTTCTTGCATGAGATGTATCACACACACCCACATATATACAAATATTTACTCCTGAGAAGAGCTGACCTCTCTTAATGCACAAAGATTCTGTACTAGTCTGATTTAAATGTCATATTGTAAAAAAAAAAAAAAAAAAAGAGTCATGGGAAAACAGGCTGCAAATAGCCATTATGTCCATGAAAACATCTCATTATCCAAAATGGAGTTATGTTTAAAAGTGTCTTGTTTATTTAAAGCTCAAGTCCTAGAAATAAATTCCACATTTCTCATTCTCTTCAGATAAATACTCATTTGCTCAACATGTTTATGGCACTGGAATGAATACTGGAGTGTTCTGTTGTTTGTAAAAAATAAAAATAATTTTTTTTTAAAGTGTTGCAATGACAACCAAAGATTTAGTAGCCATTTTATTTGCTCGAGTTGACCTCATAGGATGTGATCTTGGAGAAAGACAGGCTTTTAGCAGGGCAGTGATTTAATACATTGAATTCATTGCAAGATAAATAAGCAGGAGTCACACTATTTTCAAATCTCTCTATTTGTGCCTATGTGAGGTCTCCACAAGGAATAAAATTACATGGATCAAGAGGCATGCAGCTGACTTGTCACGGGGCATTGTAGGAGAAACTCTCTCCCCCAGCTCAGTTCTCATTAGCTGTGAAGGGCTGATGCTTGCAGCTTTTGGATGGAATTGCAAAAGAGAGTTGCTTTTGCCATTAATGTCACGGGGTCCAGATGTGAGGAGATGAGAAGCAGACTCCTCACCACACTGCAGCTCTGGCAGAGGCTTCCAGCTGACAAAAAGCCAAAAGGCACAGAGTGATGTTTCCAGCATTTCAGGTTTTACACATCAGGAATTCCACCAAAGTGCTCTGAGGGTCTTCTGGCTCTACTGGCAGGGAAGTTATTCTTGTGCTTTCCACCAGATCCTTTTCTGCAGGACTTTGTCAGGGTTAGAAAAGTGATTCTCCTCTGACTTAGATACAGACATGCTGCAGCTACTTACCTTTCATAATAAAGATCAGAGAATCCCAGAATCCCTGAGGTTGGAAAAGCCCTCCCAGCCCAAGGAGTCCCAGCTGTGACCCATCCCCACCTTGTCACCCTGAGTGCCACCTCCAGGTGACACCCCCAGGGATGGGCACTCCAAACCTCCCTGGGCAGCCCCTGCCAAGGCCTGAGCACCCTTTCCATGGGGAAATTCCTGCTGCTGGCCAAGCTGAGCCTCCCCTGGCCCAGCCTGAGGCCGTTCCCTCTCCTCCTGTCCCTGTTCCCTGGGAGCAGAGCCCGACCCCCCCGGCTGTCCCCTCCTGGCAGGGACTTGTGCAGAGCCACAAGGTCCCCCCTGAGCCTCCTTTTCTCCAGGCTCAGCCCCTTTCCCAGCTCCTTCAGCCCCTCTATGTACAACCCTCTCTCTAAATATCTAAGTAGATCCAGCACTTCCCCTCAGGGAATCACAGAACTGAGGATCAAGTGCGCCTGTGCCAACCTGAGCTCTAGAGCAGAGCATTCCCAAAAGCACTGAGGTATTTGAAGCCCCTCTTATGGTTTATGCCTAAACGTGATGCCAGCATCTCTGGGAAAATATGTCTACTATGAAATTGTGGTGTTTCGGTGAATTCACTTTAAAAAAACCCAAAATGGGCAAAATCAAATTAAAGAAAAACAACAATAAAACCATTTCTCCTTAGCCTCACACTCAGGAAGGGAAGTTGCCACCTCAGGACATCAGCAGCAGCCCTAAAAATGTGTGCAGAGGACGGGACATCAGAAGAGCCATCGGTGGCCGTGTCCCCAGCTGCTGGAGGAAGCAGCCGGCGAGCACAAACCCTCTCCAGCCAGCCCTTCCCCTCACTTAAAATTCCAGAATAATGAACGCTTCGCACAGAAGGGAGAACGTTCAGCTCTGACTCAACGGGATCATTACTTTTTGTTTATAAGACACACCCACTAATTCCACGTTGGATGCACGGCGGATCCATCACGAACCGCGGGCACGTGACGAGCGCTGGGAGCACTGCTGCTGCACAGAGCACAGCTGGATTCATCCCTCCTGGGTTTCCTTGGAGTCTCCTTGGAGCTCAGGGACAGGCCCTTAGCATGCCACTAGGCCGTTCCTCACAGCTGGAAGGGAGAGCTGGCAGTGCATGAAACACGAAGCACAGGGAAAATTTAAGTTTTTCCAGCAGCTCCATTCCAGAAACTGCAAGCAGGTGCTTCCCTCATCCCCAGCACCTCTTGGATCAGCAGGCCCAAGGCTCCCACTGGCTGCAGAAATAAATCCCAGCTGAGATTTTGCACCTGGTTTTCCATGCAGCAAGGACCACAGAGGATGCTGCGAGCTGACTCAAACCAGAGGAATTGCAAAACGTGCAGCCCCATGCAGTGGTGGGGATGGCTCCCTCCTGGATCCGCTGCTGCATCCAAATCCTCCTTCCAACACTCAGGAAGAAGAAAAGGACCCTCAAGTGGGTGTGAAAAGGTTTGTGCTGCCAGAGTGTAAATGGGAATCAGGCCTGACAGCCTTTAAACAGCACACAGCAGTGCAGAACCAGAGGGGAAGGCCGTCCAACTGAAATACCAGGGATTTAGGCAACCAGAAATTTGGAAGCAACAAAACAACCGGTGGGACTGAGGCGAGGAATGATGCTAGCGTATCTGCCAGCTCCAAAAATAAACAGTAATAACAAAAAAACCCCATGACCCACAGCTGAAACCGTGAGTTTCTAAACCTTAATCCTGACCAGTTAATTTGGTTTTTTTAACCCTGCAGGCATATTCTGCTCATCAGTTTGAGCTTTGCCCCAAAACTATGAGATCTAGAAGCAGGCTTTGTTGGGACCAGGGGCTCCTGGGCAGTGAGTCACCTGCCTGAGGTCCTGACACACAAACCATGGCTCCCAGGATGACCAGGACTGCTGGGTCCTTTGTGGGAATAAGATCCTTGTGGGATGCCACTCCCACTTTGCAACCCCACTTCCCATGTCCCCACCTGCAATGAGAGGGCAGAATGCCACCTAGTGAGCTGCTCTTCCTTATCCTCTTCCTTCTACTCCTCCCTGCCACCCCCCCAAGCCTCCAAACCCTGCCCCACTGCGGGGGCACACACAGCAACTATCCTGGCTCCTCATTCCTGTTACAGTTTTGGCAGCAGCTCCCAAATTTTCCTGTTCACCTGCAGGCTTCCATCACTGCAGGGGTCACTGCTGCTTGCCTGGGAGCTGCTCCCTCCCACTCCATGCTGCCCATTTTGGGTCAGCTTGCCCAGTGTCCGTGCCACAGGGCAGGGCACCTCACAGGTCCAGGACACAGGCTAAGGAAGCAGGCACAGGAGAGCAAATGGGAGCCCGTTAAAGTTCCATCCCTGCTGGTCCCATTTCCATAAGAGGGTTTTGGCAGGCAGAAACAAGATTATGGAAGGGACACGAGCTGCTTTGTGAGGCCTCATCTGATGTGACCACTGCATTCTTGATGTGGATTCCTGGTGCTAATCACAGGCTGACTGTAGATGGAATGGAGGTTTTCCCACTCTCCCCAAAACCAAATTCCTGCAGGCATGTCAGGAACCTCTGTATTTTTCTTTTTTTTTTTTTTTCCCCCAAACCCAACATAAAGAGAACAGGTCTTGCTGTATTTTATTTCTGGAAGCTGGAGAGATTATTGAAGCCATCCTTCACAAGGAAGCAGCAAGCTCAGCCAAATTATAGGGATCCCTCCTCTCCTGAGAGGCCTGAGTATAACAGAGATGCAAAAAATGCCTCAGTGAATATGTCTGAAAATAACAAACATTTCCAACCAGTCATTCACCCTTGTCCGCGATGTGGCATCATAACAGAGCAAATAATGGAGCGTCAGGGAAGTAAAACCAGCATTTATCAGGGTCTTATTCCCAGGAAATGTGCTGGGCAAGCAGGGAAAAGAGGCAGGGTGGAAGATGCTTGGAAACCCAAGCACAGCCAAGGCAGCAGAACCAGGCCCAGCTGACCTTGCTGCTGTTGATGTAAAATAGGAATGACACCTTGCACAGGTAATTACAGCCACTTAAACCCTCATCTGCATTCCACACAATGCAGCCAAGGAATAAACATAATTACCTCCTTGTCTGGAGCTGCTGCCCGGGTTAACCTCCCACCAGCCCCAGTTAAAATGATTAATATTTAAAAAACCTTAAATCCACTGCTAAATCCAAGTTTTAGCAGTGGATTTAAGGTTTTTAGCAACTCCCCGGTGGATCCCCACCATGCCCAGTTTTGTCGTGGATGACCAACAAAACATCCCACAGCCCAAACATCCAATCAATCAAATTTACAAGAGCGTGTAGGACACAGGACAAAGGGGAATGGCTTCAAACTGAGAGAGAGCAGGGTGAGAGTGGATATTAGGAAAATATTTTTTACTTGGAGAGTAGGGATGCCCTGGCACAGTTGCTCAGAGAAGCTGGGGCTGCCTCTGGATCCCTGGAAATGTCCAAGGCCAGGCTGGACATTGGGGCTTGGAGCAACCTGAGATAGTGGAACTGGATGGGAGGGAGTGGGACTGGATAATTTTTAAGGTCCCTTTCAACCCAAACCATTCTGGGTTTCTTTGAAAAAAGGGGTCAAACCTTGAGCAAAGCAAGGTAAAAAAGAAATAAAAAAAGATGGCTATAAGAGAAAGCTTCCTGGTAGGAAACCAACCTCTACCTTCTGTTGACCAAGAAAAAGGGAGTTTTGCAATTTGCTTGAGATAACTCTCTGATTGTTCCTAAGTCTAACCAGGACTGATGTAGAGCAGGAGCCCAGCTGGCAGTGACTGGGACAGAGCAAAGTGATGGGAACTTTCCATCCCGACTTTTCTTGTGCTGATGCAAGTCGGTGCAAGACCACTGGAGCTGGTGGAGGTTGTGTCTATTTATATCCCTGGAGGATCTGGCTGATGAATCACCCCCTTGCCGTGGCTGGAAAATACTGCCTCACCGGGAAAATCCCGCTGCCAGTGACACAAAATCTCAATGGCGGAGGGGGGGGAAAAAGAGCTCCCTCCCAGCCCCAGAAAAAATTCACTTCAAATTAGGCGGGGCCCCCGTTCCCTCAACAATGAGAGCTCACTCCGTGACTGCTCAGCTCAATTGAGGCTGTCAAAACATTTCTTACGGGGTCTTTCCTCCTGGTGCTGCTTTCCTCTCTGCCTCTCCTTCCTGCAGGCTCTTATCTGCCTGCACACGTCCTGCCTCACGAGAGAGCGACCATAACAAACCCTGATTTATGGCCCACTTGGAAAGCGCCGTGACGTCCAGGCCCCCCGTTCGAATTCCTTCACGTTTGCAAAGTTTAGATGTTGTCCCAGGAGCTGCCAAGGAGCCCAGAGCAGGAAGTCAGCAGAAAAAAAAAGCAAAAAAAATAGAAGAAGATAAGGGGGCTGCTGGGGCTGGGACAAATCCCCAACCATATGTTTTGTTTTTATGCTTTCTCATGGTTTAAAACTGAAGCAGAAAGGCTCTTCTTCAGCTTCTTGCTCCCCTTTGCCTTATCCCCAAAAAAGGCAGCCTCAAGCAGAAGTGATTGTTTCCTTAATGAAAATTAGGCTAAGGGAAGGAAGGCACCTGAAGCACAGTTTGCATTTGAGATTAAGTCTATTTTTTAATTGAATTGGTAATGATTCCAGAGCCCTGGTTACATCACATCCCCAACCAGGCTGAAAATACCCAGAGATTGGGAACTGCATCTGCCCTTGCACTGGTGAGGTGCAGAGGGGACCTTTGGGGAAATCAGCCCTGCACACAATTCCTCCTCCACAGGGGAAGAGCTGACACAAGGGGCACCTGCACCCACTGATCCTGCCTCACCAGGCCAGGAAAAAGGAGACATCCCTTGGATTCACCACCAAATGATATCAGGGTGATGATATCACCTCATTTCCCAGCAAGCAAAGCTGTTCAAAAGACACCAAAATTAACTCTGAAAGTAATTTTCGTAGAATTTATTGCACGACCCACATGTGACAGGAAAACTCATCTTTTGTCACTCTTTTGCACTCAAACAGCAAAACTGCAGCTCTGTACTCAGCAGTAACTTGGTCTGGGCCGTTTTGCCAGGCTGGGACAGTCAAGTGTCTTTGCTTTCACCTGGTGGTTGGGGTTTTTCAGAAGGTGGAGGGGTCTTTTCTGAGGACACAGCGAGTGGACATTGGGCCTTTTCCCAGTGCAAACCAAGTGCTAACTTGACCTGGAGCAGGCATATCCAGTGCACTCATATTGAGGCATTTGTGTGTCTGTGAGCAGATCATAAACCACAGAATTTTCCACATTTATCCTGCTCTCCCAGCCCTGCTAATCTTTATTCTTATTAATCCATATATTGTCTACTTAAACTGCTAAGCAGCTCTAATTAACTATTAAGCAAGCAACTGCACAAACACCTATTATCACTATCTGGTGAAAAATAAAATAATCTTTCAACTAAAAATCTTCTAAAAAGAAAAAGGATGAAGTCCTTCAGTACTAAAGGAAAGTGAGATCCTAGGAAACCATGGCACAAGAATGGGGAAAACCAAGCAGGAAAATCGAGAGTCTTCAGCAGAGGAGTGAACTTTGCCTTCTGTACATGCTGCAGAAAAATACTGAATATCCAAATGAAATTACTAAATCCAGAGGGGAAAAGAAGCCTCCAGTCTGCTCCTGTTTTCCCAGAGTTCAGGATCCAAGCACGTGAGATCTGTTGACTCCACCAAATGATTTTGGGAGCTGAGGGTTGTGGGGATCATTTAGCTGTAAAAATTCTGCCTTGGTCAGCCCTGTGGGTGTGCAGACCAGTACAGGACACACAAAAGTAAATCCTCAGTGTGCTTGAAGGGTTGGTTCTATATTAAGGCTTTTGCTGTCATAAAATTGTTGTAACAACAACTGTCACACACACTTGGTGGCGACCTGCCACTCGATGTAAGAGATTACCGAAGGTACACAGACAGATACAACTGCTTTCAAGAAGTTTTCCACCAGCATTCCCCCTCAGAAAATTAGAGGAAAGTATGAAAAAAAAAAAAAAAAAAAAAAAAAAAAAAAAAAAAAAAAAAAAAAAAAAAAAAAAAAAAAAGTGAAGCACGAAGCGTTTTTTGGTACAAAGTTTTCTTTGGAGAGCAGATTGTTTGCAGAGAGATGAAAAGCATCGCAAACACGCTGACAATTTGTGAATCTGCATCCGTACACATATTTCCAGCCGTGCTCACGCAGCCTTCCCTTCCAGCTCCCTTGCAGGTCTGATGAATCACAGCCTGCAAACAGCCCCACTCAGGCAACAGTCACGCTGAGTGGCTCATGACTAACCCCCGAGCAGGAGTTTATTCACAAAGTGTATGCAAATAGCAAACACATCTGTAAGCAGCGGCAGCGGCACTTTACTCCAGGATAATTTGCAAACAAGAAAAGGGGTTAAGTCTGTCACGCTGATTGCTTACAGAAAGTAGATCGCTCAGCCTTAGTCATTTGCATCTCTTTCTGGATTGCAAATCCTCCTGGCACAGAATACAGCAGGCCCTTTCATTTGTTTTCCTGCTCCTCGTCCTCCAGATGTTCGAGTCAGACTTGTTTTCTGCAGTTGTTTTTCGTTTGGTTTGGTTTTTTGGTTTTGGTTTTTTTAGGACTTCGCAGCCAGGTAATGAAACCTACTACGGTCAGTACTTTGCAACAGTCAAGCTCTGAAAACTTAAATATATACTTGATTTATTACTTCCAGCGGTCAATCACATAAATGAATTACGCTTTCCCAAAGAAGAAATTCATAGAAACATATCGTAGAATGCCTTGGGCTGGAAGGGACCTTAAAAATCTTATCATTTCACTCTTTCCACTATCCCAGGTTGCTCCAAGTTCCATCCAGCCTGGCCTTAAACACTTGCATGGATGGGGCATCCACAATTTCCCTGGACAACTTGTTCCAGGGCCTCACCACCCCCGTAGTAAAGAATTCCATCCTAATTTCTCATCTAAATCTACCCTCTTTCCATTTGAAATTATCACATGAATATTCTGCTTCAGCAGCAACAGTGGGTAAATACTGAAATTCATCTGCAGAACGAAACAGGAAAGCAAATTGTTTCTCAGCAGCACAATTATTCAACAGCCTCATGTTCAGTGGGCCCTGTGAAAAGGCCTAGGCTCAGACTTTAGAAAAGGAACTATACCAAAAAAAACCCCTTTGAATGGGCCAGAATCAAAACCAGAAACATCCATCCTCAGTGCCCCTTGAGTGAATAAGTGTTTAAATATCTTACTTGATGCACTGTTGCCCACAGCACTCCACCACTGGACCCCCAAATTTCAGAAACACCAGTTCTAATGCCACCTCACGCAAAGGCAAGCTCTGAAAACTCCTTTCCTTTGGGTCTGGAATGGTAACAGCTGCAGTGCATCAGTGCACAGGTTAATTTAGGCACGGATTTAGCTCAGAGCTGCTGTGCTGAGCTCCTGGAAAACAGAAAGTGTAGTAGGAGGATCCTCCACCCCCAGCAAGGAGCAGGTGAGTGAGCAACAGGCACTAAATTTGTACTAGGTGTGGGTAAAACCAGTAAGTCAGAGAGCTGGAAGGCTGAGAGCATCCCCACTCCTTTGGCTGCCTCTCGTGACTGCTGAGGTGCCACCTCTTGTTCTGCAGCTTATGCAACATCTTCAGATTCTGTCAGATGATGTCTGACTGCTGAGCCTGCTCCTGGTACTGCTCCATGACACGTTTCCCTGATGTTTTCTCAATGCTTAACTTCAGCATTTTTGAATTACAGCCTACCTGTACACGTGCTACCCAAATTCAGTCTCCGTGTTCTCCTGTACTATGAAAAGTAAATTTTAGGAGCACATTTGCACTTTACCATTTGACTGAAATCTGCTCTCCAGAACATCTGTAGACAAAGAATGCCTCTACACACTGCTGTCCATCCCATGATCTATTTTGCAGAAAGTTGCCCCTTTCCCTGGAACTGAGATGTTACCAGGAACAAGAAGCTACTCTAAAGAGTTGCTGTGAATATTCTGTATATCTTTCAATTCAAGTCCCTCATCTTGCCAATGTCACAAATGAATGGCTGTGAGCTTCCTTTGATGCTGACTTGGTTAACAATGCCAAGGCTGATGGGATAAATAATTCCCATATCATGCCCATCACATCTGACTCCATCCTCACCATCCAAAGGCTTGGGGTCACAGAGGATGAGGTTTCCAGGTAGAAGATCATGGAAAGCCTGTACTCTTGATCCCCACCCTGGATTTCATTTCAGAGATTTGGGAATAGCAGGTTAATGCCTGACAGCTACAGCAGCCAGCTGGCAGTTTTTCTGGCTTTAGGGAGCAGGGATAAAGGCTACATCCAACTT
Source organism: Sinosuthora webbiana (assembly GCA_013397395.1). NCBI lineage: Eukaryota > Metazoa > Chordata > Aves > Passeriformes > Sylviidae > Sinosuthora > Sinosuthora webbiana. The sequence continues at coordinate 80,437 of VXBN01017355.1, forward strand.
TCAGGATGACCTAAAAATGTTCAGGCTGGTGTGAGCAAGATCTGCTGCCTTGTCTCACTGACCCTTTCTTAGTAGCATTTTAAAGAATAAGCAATTGTGCTCCAGGGGATCCTCCTTCTCCTCCAACAAAGACTCACTTTCAATTACCAACTACTAAATAAAGCCATTTCACTCATTTCAGCCACCAGAACACATAGACAATGGTAACACATGCTCATAAATAACCTGGCAATGGAGACACAAGGAGAGGGACCTGCTGAGTGTACACATGGGTGTATTCCTTTGGAAAGGGTGCTACATCCTAACCACAAGGTAAATCCTACATTATGCAGGCCAAAAGTGGCAATAAAAGGGCTGTATATGTACTAAACTTCTTTGTGTATGACAGGTTTATAAAAAATCAGAAGTAATATGAGCAGGGTGTTTATTTTCTGCTTCTCCAAAAACGTAACTGTTGATATTCCTGGTCCACTGACATAAACAGCTTTTCCTACTTCTCTTCATTCCTGACTGGTTTGAGTATTTGGAAATTATTTTGGACTTGTGTGATGTAGCCAGTTAGACCTGATGATTTTATCATGTGTACTTCTCTGTCCTTCTTCCTAACTAGACTCAAAGAGCACTTAAACATCCAGTGTCACCCTCTGCCATGGGCAGGGACACCTTCCCCTGTCCCAGGCTGCTCCAAGCCCCAATGTCCGACCTGGTCTTGGGCACTCCCAGGGATCCAGGGGCAGCCACAGCAAATCTGGCCACCACCCTCACAGGGAAGATTTTTTTTCTCCAAAATCCCATCTAACCCTGTTCTCTGTCAGTTTGAAGCCATTCCCTGTGTCCTGTCCCTCCATCCCTTGGGAATTGTCTCTCTCCAGGTTTCCCTTCAGGCCTTCTTCAGGCCCTGCAAGGCCACCCTGAGCTCAGCCCAAAGCTTCTCCTGTCCAGGCTGAACAATCCCAGCTGTGCCAGCCTTTCCTCCCAGCAGAGCTGCTCCATCCCTCTGCTCATCCAGATGGAATCCTTGCTCAGAAGGAGGGCTGCAACCGTGTCCAGGGTAGTGCTGTGGAAATGGGATGGAAAATGCAGCACCCAACAACTCCAAACCTCTCTTTGATCTCTGCCAGCCTCTGTGTGCCAGGGAATTTGCTGGGGCTGCCATGGGGACACTGAGGAATCTGAGCCCTGGGCTCTGTTCTGCATCTGCTCCTGCAGACAAACAACCTGGGACTGTCACCGAGCAACGGGGAGACGCCGGTAATTTAGGAAATGACCAACCATTTGTGTGTGTCTGCACGCTGGGAAAACACGTCCGGGAAAGGTTAAATCTGCCTTTGCAGCAGCACAAAAGAAACGGGAGCGAACGTCGAGCTGGGTGTGGTGCCACTGGAAAGAGGCCGGTGCCCCTGCTGGGGTAAAAGATGCTGCCGTGTAAAATCTTGTGTCACATCCTGCAATGCTCTTGTTTGTCCCTATCATTCTACTGTAAAGTCTGGAGGTTGGGGTTTCTTTGTTTGTTGTAGTTTTTTAAAATTTAAATCAAAAGAATTCTGGAAGTAAATTTCTCCAGATTCCTCACTTGATGGGTTGTTTGGCAGTTGATACAGAAGTAAAGCACCGTGCTGGAAGCTACCTGGAAAAGTAGTGGCTCTCTGTTTTATGTGTCTTCAGGGGCAAAACTGGCAGTCATTCACCTCATGCTTGTTTTCAGAAGGAAAAATATCATCTCTGACCTGAACTTTTCCTCAAAGACTCTGGTCAGTGAGGGGGGGAATGTGCTGTTTCAGGCACCAGCAAAGCACAGCTGATACAAGCACTGCTTAAACCGTGGTTCTGTTCCCACAGGAATTCCAAGCAGGCCCATTTAGCCAGAGATGGAGATGGATCACTAAACAACTGAAGTCCTCTCTGGAGGGCAGGGGAAAGGCAATTTGTGCAGCTGCAAGGCAGGATTTCTATGTGACCACAGCCCAGAGCAGAGCCAAGCTCACACCTGGGCTGTTCCTCAGATAAAAATACCCATGTGTCCAGCTGTGAGCCTGCTGGACTCACCTCCTTGCAAGCAGTTCCTCTGTATATATTTTAAATGAGGATGCAGCTGAAGACACAGAGGTGGTTGTGGCAAGATGCAAAGACAGATCCACCACGGGGCAGATTATTCTTGTCAAACCTGGCATCTGATTTTCTAGAGATCAGACCTGAGACAAACTTTTCCTCTCTCAATTCCAAAAACGCTGCAGGGCAAAGGTATGGGTTTACCTGGAGGAGGAGGAGGCTGAGAGGGGCAAAACTAAAGGGATGGGGCCTCAGGCAGTGGGGAGAAGAATCAGCAACAGAGGCTCCTTCCCCAGGACAATTTCCAAGGCTGATCTGACTCAATAATTTTCCTCATAGCCTTGGCTCAGAACGTCAGCATGTGCTAATAAGATTTGCTGATGTCACAAAACTGGGAAGCAGCTTCAATTCAGAATGTTAGAGCATCTTACAGTAAGACCTCATCATCCAAAGTAGCAGAAAAGGGAGGAAATTCAGTGGTGCGAGGTCATGCCTTTGGGAACTACTGATTTTCTTTCTCCAAGCAAGGAATTTGTCACCTGGCAGCAACAGAGCTTTTTCCCCTGAGGAAAGGGCAGTTAGGAATGATAACATGATGCAGATGTGAAGGGGGAACTTCAGCCTTAAAACTCTTCCAAAGAGGTGCCTCTGTTAGTGATGCCCTAGGGAGGGTTGAAGTAATGCCACTGTACAAGCTTTTGGTCAGATTTCCTTTGCAACTGCAGGTACAATTCTTGCTTCCAGTTCCCAGCATGAACTCCCAAGGGACAAAAAATAAGGGTGGAGAAGGGTTGTCAGGATAATCAGAAGAGGAAAGTATTCTGCATCACCAGAACACTTTTGCTAAAAGCTTTGCCTTGGGAAAAGAGCAGAATAAAAACTCAAAAGGGGGTCTGAGAGAAAAGGTGTGGAGCTGTTTCAGAGGAGGTTTGGGGTGGTTATCAGACAAAAGTTCTTCCCCCAGAGGTGCTGGGCACTGCCCAGGCTCCCCAGGGAATGGGCACGGCCCCGAGGCTGCCAGAGCTCCAGGAGCCTTTGGACAGCGCTGCCAGGGATGCCCAGGGGGGATTGTTGGGGGGTCTGGGCAGGGACAGGGTGGGACTGGATGATCCCTCTGGGTTCCTTCCAGCTCAGGATATTCTGTGATCCTATAATTCTGTAAGTCTTATGTTCTCTATAAGTTTGCTGGGCACAAACACTTGGGAAGAGCTGCCAGGATAATTTCCTTGTAAAAACATATGGATATACACTGGCCATCCATTTATTTAGGCTGTAAATGAGATGAAATGTTTAAATTACTGGGATAACTGGATTTAGGAAAAGGCTTCCTATGGGAATCACAGAGTCCAATAATCCACCTACTCTTCGGTGAGTTAGAAAAGGGAGGATATACCTGGACCAGGTGATGCAACAATTCTTTTTTTAATCCCTTCCTCTGTCCTAGCTGACTCTTCCTCAGTGCTATCCGTCAATAACATAAATGATAAAACACGGAGCTTTGAAGATCCAAACTCTTCTCTGCTTTCAAAAGATAATTGAAGGCATTTGCAAGCCTACACTCTACACCCTGCCTGCAGAGGATTGCAGAGTGTGGACTCAGGTTTCTGAGTATAAATTAGCACTGAGTATGAAAGTGAGATTTCAAAGGCAGGTCCAAACCACTTATACTGAAGAAAAAAAAAAAAATCCGACAACAGCAAGGTCTTTAAAAAAACCCTATTGAAAGAACTGGGAGTATTAAAGACTTCAAATACTTTTATTTTGCATGCTGTCCTTGGTCTTTTCCCGCAACAAATTTTGAGCACAACAGATTTTTTTCCGTTCTCCACTGAGTCACCCGCAAGAGGGCTCAGAAGTTGTTTCCCATTTTTTCTGGTGGCATTGCTGTGGTTCCACAGAGCCCTACAGGTGTACAGTGGTGATAATAGACATATAAACCATTTTTAGAAAATTTTCCCCACGGACTCACAAAAGCTTGAGTGTCTTGGCCTGGCAGGTTTGGCAGGAAAGGCATTTTTCCTTGTGCAGCATTCATTTTTTTTTTATGCCTACACCACTGTCCAACAAGAGGGAATTGCACCGTTTTTCATTCTTTGGCAGTGTTCTATTTAAAATAATTACAGTCAATTATTATCACTCAACAACTGGGACTTCCTGCCCTAAAAGCTCTTTGTTTATAAGTCATCACCCACCTCTCTATTAGTGAATTCTCCAGTAATCCAACGTATTTGAGGACTACATGGAATGGCATGACTAATGCCTCCCGCTCATATTTTCCCACTTTCCCGGTAAATCAGGAACAAAAACAGCCAGAGTATCTCCACCTGAGCGCTGTCCAGCTTAGGGGCTCCTTTTCTTTTAATCGTATTTTCTGCATCCAACCCTGCTTTCCTCGCATCCAACCCCACCCTGCCCCTGCCCCTCTGGAGTCTTGCGAAAACTGAAAAGAAGCCAGTTTCAGTTTTCCTTCCCTCCCCCAAAATTCCCTCTCTTTCATCCTGGGCTGAGTCATCTCGGAAGACTTTCCTACACCCCTAGGGCAGCCTCCAGGCCCGCTCTGCTCACACTCGCACCTTGCCAAGCCTCCAGCACTACAGGCACCCGCAGCTTTTGAATGGATAAGCCAAAGACTCCTTGAAGCACATTCTTATTCATGCTCCTCACTCGGCTCCCCTGGAAGCAAGCCCTGCCTTATCCCCGTGGATCTTGGTGCTGGAGATCAGAGCCCAGAACAAGAAGCACTTAACAAAGTCCCCAGGGAATACCTCAGGTGCATTTTCACACCGAGCCTTACATCACCTCCCAACAAGCCCGCACACGTTCTTGACTCCAATTCCAAGCTCAAAGCCGAGCTTTCCAGAAAAGTTTTCACTCAGAACTTTTATTTTTTTTTTGTTGGTGCTGTGCCTCATCAACGTCGCATGCAACCCCTGCTTTGTTGATAGTGTTGATTTTATGGGGAAAAATAAAATAAAAATAATAATTTTAAAAAAAGTTGTTTTATGTTATGCTGAGAGCCAGGGCTTGTGTGGGTCGGCAGACAGAGGGACCCATCACTTCCCAGATATTAAACCACTTTTTCCTACTCCTTCCAGTGCTCCACAGAGCTGCAACTAATTCCTTGCTGCTTTTCTCCCTCTGAAACGTGTTTCTGTCTCCCTGCCACTGAAGTGAAGAGGATTTAGCCCCAGGTGAGAGCAGCCAGGAGAGCAGGACTGCAGTGACAGTGCCAACAGGAACGTGGCCAGAGGGGTAAAGTTGTCTCATCCTTTTTGATCCTCAGCACAGACGGCTTTTGAGGCAGCCAAACAACACCTCTTGTGTCCCTGAAGTGGTGTGGGGAGGGTGGAGGGCAGACTTTTCTTGAAGGGTTCTTCAGCTGGGCTGTGAAGGAGACCTGTCTTATTAATACTTTCCTTAAATGCTCTGCTGCTGCAGCACTGAAAAAAACCCACCTTTTATTCCACACATAGCTGCCTTCAAAGAAAGATGGTTTGTGGAAAGAGGAAATGGCTTTTCTTAGGTTCCCTAACACAGCTGGAAAACACAGGTGAGGTTTTGGGCACAGAGCCCTTTTTATGGCTTCCTTCTCCTATAATTGCTTTAGGATGTGTAACGGATGTACAGCACACCTACAGCCAAAAAAATTAAAAAGTCCCTTTGAGAATATTAGCGTGGCTGTGAGTTTTTTCAGCAGGACCACCCTTTCCAGTTCTCTGCTAGTCTTCTGCTGGAATTAGGAACTGCTTAATTACAGCCTGCTTGAATGGTGCAGGTCAGCTGAACCGTGCCAGGGGAGCAGGGGCACTGCCCCAGCCCGGCCTACAAAACAAAGAGTAAGAGGCATAAAGGGATGGTTTTCCTCATCCAACCACCTCAGCCTCTTTATAGACTCTCTAGGTTGAAGTAATTAACAAACCATTCTCAGACACCTCTTACAACGCAAACAAATGAGCCTCAAAATCTTCCAGAGATCGCTAATGCAAGCAGAGAAACAGAATCAACATCTTGGCTTTCTCCTTGAATATCTAATCTGAAATATTCTGAAAACAAGTAAATCTGTTGAATTAAGCTGAGGAACGAAACACACTGAAGCCCTTCAAAAACACTCTGGGGAAACAATGGCACTTGCAGTGACTTTCCTCCAGCACATCAAGGAGAGAACAAAGGGGCGATTTACGGGGCGCCTGAAGAATGGAGTTATTGTTCCTTTATTTCCTACGCACACCCACCCAAACAGGAGCGAGCCCTTCCTCCAAACAACACCAGGCCGTGGATGTCTCAGCTGATGTGTCTGTGCCACCAGGCAGGAACACAAAGTGCTTTACCCAATTAACAAGCACTGAGCCAGCAGCTGTAACCCCTTGGCAAATAGGAAGGGGTTGGGGCGGGGGTTAAGCCAAATTTGCATTTAGGTGTAAAGACGTGGCTCTGACTTGTCTCTGCGTTTGAAACCTCATTAATTTTACTTTTGATTCATTCATTCAGTTACCCGTTAGCATGTACCTGGCTGCATGCTGAAACTTGACCTCCAAGGGTGTTCAAAGCCCAGACAGGAGTGCTGGCTTGATCAACATCTCCTTAAACAACAAATTTCCAGTAAGAAGAGAGATTTCTGCGACATGACTGTGGCAAGAGCTGCTGTGACGTCCTCCAGTACAACCTGGCCATAAATCACCACCCCACAAAGGCTCTTTTCCAGGTCAGGGCTTCACCTCTGGCCCCAGTGGCTGCTCACTGAAGCTGCTCCCATCCTTCAGGAGTTTCCAGGAGGAAAACATCAAACGTGTGATCACCACCAGCAACTGCTGCTGCTGTTGTGATGAATTGGGATGGGAACTGTCTGCGTGCTGCCTGACACAGTGGTGGCCTAACCCAAGCCTACCCGATAATAAACTGCAGCTGTAGCTCCAGGAATCCTGGATACCCTCATTTCTGCACTCAGGCCATGGTTTCCAGCCTGAGTGGGTAAATCTAGTGGAAAAGTAAAAGCAAATGAAGGCAGAAAAAAAGACAGCTAGCTCTGAAGCAATTCCTTCACTTCCCTCTGTGTTACTGTGATTTGCTGTGGAACTCTTTCCACCAAAACGCTCAAAGAACCTTTTAACAGAAAAGTCAGATCAGTAGGAGGGAGCATGGCAGCATCAGCTTCATCACAGCTGGCCTTTCTGGTTTCTGAGCCACTGATTTGTCCTCTCTTCACACTGAAATAAAAAATAAGTTGTCACAACTCAGGGAGCCCTACAGACTTTCTCGCAGCATGAGCAAAGCCAACTGAGGCTATGTTTGCCCAGGCTAGGGGAGGGCACATGGGCAGCTAACACTCAGTAACTAACTTGGGATGGCCATTCACCAGCCCACTGGAGGCATCAATTTATCTTAGCTAATGTCCCTTAGCAGCCAACAGAAAGGAGGAGGAAAATCCAGAGGAATTCACCTTACCCTAAGACAGAAAGCAAAATCAGGCCAGTTGACTCATGCCCAAAACACACCCATTTCTCCTGCTGCCAGTAAAGGGAGCCTTGGGTGATGGAGACAGCCCAGGTAGGTGAGTCAAATCCACCCCCACCTGGGAGGCCTCAGCCACCAGAGCCTGGTCCAACCCCTGCCCCCGAGCTGGCTGTGAAAGGAGAATGTTCTCATCCCTTCTCACACTTCATAAAGAGCTGCAGAGGGTCTTCACTTCCCAAAGGGAACATTCCCCCACCTGCAGGAGTTGTGTGGAGAGATTTCCTACCCAGCCCTTGCCCCTCTGCCACCCCCACTGCCGATGCCCAAATTTGGCCACTGGGAGAAGCCTCCAAGGAGCAGAAATGTCCCAGATGGCACCTGGTGGCATGGAGCCACTAGGATCCCCTGCAGCCTGGGGCTTGGCAGGCTGTCCCCAGCCCTTGGAGGGATGTAGCAACCTAGAGAGGATGTCCACACTCACTCCATGCGTGTCCCAGCTCTGCCAGGGAGATGTTTGGGTGTGCACACTCACACAATTAATTAACGTAGGGAAGCAAATACTGTACGTGAGCCAGAGACCCATAAATGTGAAGCTTCTCAGACAAATAGCTGGGACTTCAGCTAAGAGCAAGCAGAGGAAGGAGGGGGGATATCACCCAGCAAGCACACACACCACCAGGACCACTCAGCACGGAAAAGGAAAAAATAGCTGCTGCGTAGTTCGGAAATATAAAAATAGTTTGGCTGTTCTCTTACCCTTTCCTTTCAGTCATCACTCCACTGCAGCCCCGGGGTTTGTTTGTCTCAGTTGCTATGGGGAGGCTGTGGCTGCCAGGCCCTGCTGGGGAACAGCATCCTGCTGGTCCCTGAGCACAGGGAAGTGTCTCTGTGACAGCCCCAAGCCCGGCTTTCTCCCTGTCCCTCTGAGTGCCAGACCTGATGCCTCCCAGTGAAGAGAGGCATCAGTGCATCTCCCCTTCCCTCAAAGCATTTTCTGCCCTTTTATGAGGGCTGTGGTGGCTGGGGACAAGACTGTTGGGCTGCCCCTTGCCAAGAGTGCCACCTACCCCATGAAATCCCTGTCACTGCCACAGAACTCACGGAAGAACGTGCACATGGTCACTGTCCAACCTGGCTACCCTGGGAAACACCCTGGACCAAATTCTGCTGCCTCAGGCTGTGAGTGTGCTGGAACAGTGACCCTGCAGAGCCAGGGAAAGCAGAACAGGGAATGGCTCCTGTCCCCCTCCTCACACTCAGGGCAGGCTGGGGGCTCAGCACAGCAGCCAGCATGTCCCCAGGGGCAGTGCCAGCTCTGCAAGCTGGTGAAGTGGTGGCACTTGCAGCCCTCACCAGCCCTGCAGGAGCACAAACACCTCTCACATGTCCCTGATAACGAGTGTCTGCAGGCAAGGGCTTGTGGCACCCTCTTTTCCGCTCTGGCTCTGCTCAGGGGTGACTCCTAGGACACAGATTCCTCTTTTCCACACTTCCTCACCCCTGCCCAGCCCCCTCCCGACCATCCCGTGCCCCAAATCACCAGGCTGGCAGGGTGACAGATGTGACAGCACACTCAGGTTGGCCATCCACCTCTCCCCCCAGTGCCACTGGTCAGCAGGGCCGTGCTTTATGGAGTGCCTGCGGTCCATCACCTCCTCATAAATGCATTTTGGCATCCCCCTGTATTTGCCAGCTTAAACATTCCTGCCTGCAATAAACCTGTCGTGCTCACCCCACAAGTGTCTGAGCACCCTATTTCCCCTTCCTGCAATGTTCAAACATGCTGCTGGGAACCTAAAGGCTCCACGTTTTTCTAACACCTTCTGTGTTTGCAGCACTGTGCAGACATTCATTGCCATCTCCCAACAGCCCGGCGAGGGGGGTGAGCAAATATTATCCTCTTTTCTTGGGTGGGAAGACTGAAACAAAGTGAATGATGCCTTGGGAAGGCTGACCTGGAACAGAGACTAAGCAGAGCTAAGAGAATAAAGTAGGTATTTATTAAAAGGCCTTTAGGGTACACGTTGGCCAGGATAAGAACCTGGCCAGGGCTACACCTGGCTGCACCCAAAATGGTCACAAAATGGATGCCTGGTCACAGGTCTCACACTTTTATAAGTTTTAGTCGATTTGCATATTGGATTTAATTGTCCAATTACAGCTTCACATTATGAAGTCCCATCCTTTTTGTTTTCTCTCTTCAGCCCACCATTATTTGTTCTTTTGGGCCTGAAAACTTGTAAACCTTGTCCTTGGTGTCCAGCAGGAAAAGGATTTGTTTCGTCTCCCTACTCTGTGAAGAGAGCTGACTGACACTTAATATAAGGCCCAGAACTACACCCCTAGGCAGCACAGAATCTGACAAACACGAAAGCTAAAACTTTCAGCAGCTTGTCTGGGACCACAGGGCTGAGCCTGGTAGCTCCTGAGCCTCCTTTTCCTTTTTGAGAGCGCTGTGTTTGCTCATAACCCACCTCACACCTGGAGCCCATCCCTGCTGCTGGCAGAGGCGTTTGCTCTCCGTGAGCTTGGCAGCCAGGGCAGAGTAACTTGTGAGCAGAGCATGAGTAAGAAACGTTTCCTGCCAGGGACTTGGGTTAAGGCTGCTTTTTCACAACCCATGGTGTGGAAACACCCAGCTTTCGAGAGCAGCCTCAACCTTCTCCGCCGGCTGGGCTGGAAGTGCTGCAGCTCTGCTTTTTGAAACGTGAGTGTGGAAAAGGGGAGAGGACTTTGCAGAGCTCGTGGGTGGCTTGGCTGCCATGAGGGGCAGGACGGGGGATGTACAACCTCGCCATCTCCAGTCCTGTGCTGCTCCAGCCCTGCCTCAAGTGGATCTAGCCCCTGAAGCCAGTTCTTTGCCTGCTGTTTCACAGAGTAAATGGGGTTTTGCACTTGAGTTGCCTGCCCATTTGAATTTTTAATTGACATTGCCTGAGGATAAAGTACCAGCTGACTCAAGGAAAGAAGAAAGCTGCAGTTGCTGTCCCACCTCTGCTTGCACGCTTCCATTCACTTCTGAGCTCTGTGATCTCAAACACCAAACCCTGAGTATCTCCAGCCCTGCTGATAAAGGAAGGTGGCTATCAAAGGGAAGCCTGGCTGTAAAAGGAGTACTCTGACTTTCCCTAATGGCTCCCAGGCAGGAAAAAAGAACAACTTCATTGTTTTCCTGTCGGGAACAGCGTTTATACAAGCTGGCAAAAGACCTAAGCTCCCATTCCTGGCAAAACCCCTGGCAGCTGGGCTGGCACAGGTGAGCAGAGCCCAGCTGGCACAAGGTGTGCCCTCCAGCAGCACCAGAGCTTCCCTGCCAGGCTCAGAATTCCAAGCACTTTACAGCTGGAAACTCTGAACAGGCCACACTTCCATGGTTTTCTAGGGTTTTTTTTGTTTTTTTTTTTGTTTTGTCTTCACTCAAAAAAAGCCCAAAAGCTTGGTTTGAATGTATGGTCAAGGGACTTTTAATTTTTTTAACAAGCAACAATCCCACTTTTCCTCACATCACTCTCCTGTAGTTCCACTCAAGGTGTCAGACACAGGTTTTGGACACATGGCTGCAGCCCTGACCATGAAAACTAAACGGGGGATAATACACCCAAGTGCATTAGAAAGTTTTTCAGGAATTCTGGTGGATCAGAAGAAATTTGATTTGCGTATCTGTGCCACAGGTATCAAAAGTACCTGTGCTGGAGTTCAGGGTTTCAGATTCCAGGGCACATTATCTAGGCTGGGGCACTGGTTCGAGTTATTGGTTTTACAGCCTGGCTGTAACTATGGAGAGCAATTTAAATAATTACATCCACAAAGAGCTGGAAAACTCAGGTGGCTGGGAGAAAGGGGAATGGGAAGGTGTGACAACACTGCTGGAAAAGAGATTAACTGGGGAAATCGGCCAGAAGTGACTGGGAGACACCCTTGGCTGCTCCGGGATCTTTGCTGATTGGGCATCTCAAATACCTCCCCCTGGGCAGTCTCAGCACTGAGTGGGCACCTCAGGTGTGCTGCCCATCCCTTATCCCTTTTCCCACCTGGTTCCTCTCTAGGAATTGTTGTGGTGAGTGCTCAGGCAGGGCTCTGTCCACCCTTCCCTCTCCAATGCTGGGACTTGCATTAAGCTATTTATGGAAAACTGGGCAAGTATGTAAAAGATTTGGATGGAAGAAAAATGGCAAGGATGAGGTGGATGTTGAAGGAACCTGGGGTAAAACCTAGCTAAGGTGGCACTGTCCACAGGTTGGGGGAAAGCCTCAGAGAGCTCTGAAGCCCTTCCCCTCCCTCTTGCCAGTCTCTCCAGCTGGATGGAGCTTCTGCCCTGCACCACTTCTCAAAAGACCACAGGAGCACGCTGTAGCCAGCCCCCACAAGCACCATCCACCTGAGAGCCACTGAGCAGGGAGGGGAGCAGTAAATAATCCATGGGGAGAAGTGGTTGGCATTGCAGCTGTGTTGTCCCAGGCCAGGAGAGCTTTCCTTGCCTGGCCATTTCCCTTGCAGTGGCAGGGATGAGAGGGAGGGGACACTGGCCTGGCCAAGGTCACCTGAGTTACAACTCTGGGCAGTGCCAGCACCTCATCTGCCAAGAGAAAGGCACTAGGCCCATTCAGTGGAAAAGATGAGGGTTTATAGTAGAAATCTCTGTTTAGGGCAGCATTACTCATCTGCTGTGGGTGTGATTCAGGGCCAAAGTTAGCTGACCAAATTCCCTATATAGTCAAGAGAGAGACCAAGAAAGAGGGTGGTGTGATCCACCATAACACACCTGAAGCCAAACAGAGTCAATCCTACCATTGTGGACAGAGTGGTATTTTAGTTTCTGGCTGCAGTGAGGGTGTGTTGTTTTTTTTTTTTTTGTGGAATCTGTAAAAGTAAACCAACCTTTTAATACTTCATCAAAGCGGTTTTCCTTTTTTCAGCCACCAGCAGGAGGTATCGCACGTGTTTTGCTGGTATGCACTGCCCCACCAATAAACTGCACTATTTTGGCTATGCTTGCCAGCTTTCTTTGAGAATCAGTCCAAAAAACACCTCAGGAGCAGCATTTCTGTCCCCCACCTCCAAAGCAGGGCTGGCAAGGAGTGCTGCAGGGTAGATCACAGAAGAAGGGCTTTTCAAAGGCCTTAGAAATCCAATGGAAATACTCAGAAATTAAAGTAGTGGAGTGAGGAGAGAGAAAAAAAAAAAAAAAAAAAGCAAAAGAGCCCTCTAAGAATTCAGGGCATGGCAAACAATTGGAATGAGGGAAACCCTGGGCAGTCACAGTCACTGCACAGGTGAAGGGAGCCAGAGCCTGGGAGATAATAGGACTTAGGATTAGTGAAACAGAAATGACGGAATAACTGAACCAAAAATATATCTGCAGGGACAGGGGTCATTCACTGCCAGCTGCCAAGGAGCTGCGTAGGAAAGAGTTCCTATCTTTAGTCACCCATCGTCTGAGGAGGCAGAGAAAATGATGCAGTGAGGCAGCAGTGCTGGAAAGGAGTAAACACCATAAAAAGTTAATCCGTGAGGGAGGAAGGGGCAGGCCAGCTATCCTAACACTGGTGAAACAATAGGCTATCCAATCCCTGAGCACTTCTGCAGTTTATAAAGGGCACAGCCGGAAGCGTGATGCCAGTTTTCTTACCAGATTTCCAAATTCCTTTGTTTTGTCCCCCCATCAATCATTTTGCCTTCACAGTATACTTCAAATTCTGATTTTTTTTTCCCTCCACATCACCATTAACCCCATTTCCTCCCAGCTGAAGGTGTTTGCCTGTTCATGTCAGCTTAAACCGTGACACCATGACTTTCTATCCTTGGAATAACCAACAGCAGGTCTATTTCCATCGACACTTTCGTCACTCAAAGTGATGCAATCTCTCAGTTAGCATCCATCAATTGTTCTCAAGCTGTTCCCTGGGACTATTTGCTGTTGGCAACAAAGTTTTGTTGGTCACATAAAGTTGTGTGCCATTGTTTCCATTTCCTGGCTGCAGGAAAAGGCTAGTAGATCCAGTGCTAATATTAACACTGATTTTTCCATTTGTTTTTGCAGATAGTGGTACCTGCAGTTTTGGTGGCATTATGGCTCAGCTGGCCAAACTCAGGACTGGCACACGCAAATAGAAAGCAAGAACAGATCAGCAAATTTCCTTAATTAGATGCACAAATATGAGTGGATTTTTTGGTTTAATACTCTTTGCCCAGTTCTCTATCACAACTGTTAGCCTGTTTTCATATATTTGTGTTCCCTTTCTTTGTTCAGGCTTCATTTCATGGTGGTTTCCTTTTCTTCCCATATTCCCAAGATCTCCTCTATTCATTCCGCTACCTAGTGAGCTTTTCTCCTTCCTGACATGACTTATCCTTGGCAACCCTTAGAGCAAATACTCTCTATTATAAAATCTGTTACTACTTGAAATCTAATCTCCTGTTTCGGCAAAGTTTATTTAGGATGGGTCTGGCTTTTCCCTTGGGATTTGTTTGGCACTCCTTTTTTTTAGCAAAACATTTTAACCGGTTGGGAAAGACTTCAGCTCCAAATTCCCTCTAAAACAAGGACAGCAGCCACATTAATGAAATCAGAGGTTGGAAAGGAAAACAATTGTTGTTAAAAGGAGGAAAGCAAATGTGTTTCACCATCCATTCTGCTTTTGCATCAGAAGGGATATCTGGTGTGGAACGAACCCATCCTGATTAACCTGGTGAAATGGGCAAATTTTCCTGGATATTCCCTATTAAAAAAATGTGGAGGGGAATCTTAAGAGTTAAACATCGCTATAGAGGAAATATCTCCTTTTCTTAGGGGAAGAGGTATGACTTGCAGAATGAATGCCCTTCAGATAAACACCTTGGCATGATCAGCTTTGCCCCACCTCGGCAGAGTTACATTTTCTGCCCTCTCAACAAGTGAGAGCTTGCGGGCACCCTCTTCCTCCTTCAAACGAGACACTCTCCAAACAACCTGAGCGGGCAAACAAACCTCTGGTGTTGTGATATCAAAGGAGCAAGATCTGCACGCACACCAGTAAAAAAACCGCGTTTTGAAACACCCGATGTTGACACACACCAGCTGAAGAAACACGCATCCACCAAATGGAAGGAAATCAAAATGGAATGAAATCAAAATGGAATTACCCAATACTGTTATCTCCCTGTTCATTCAGCTGTGTTCCTACCCAGTTTTCTCCCAATTCATTTACAGTGAGACTCAATGCAGATATGTACTCTATTTATAGCTCCTTTCTGTATTTTAGAGCTTGCTAAAATAGATATATGAAAATAATAGTCCGGTTTAAGCACAGCTTTCATACCCTTAATGCACAGTAACATTGAAATAATGTCTGGGGATAATACAGCATCATCTCTTTACATCTTTTATTATCTCTTATTATGGCAAATTCAACACACAGAGAGATACATAACAGACCTAATAATAGAAATCAGGAACCTGAGACAGCAATGCAAATCCCCCAGCTCAGTAACGTGATAGGCACTTAGAAGATGCAAATTTGCTTATTTGTTGGGGCAGGCAGTCTGCCCACGACCAGGGATACAGACACAATCCAAGATTCCCAGTCCAACCACAGCTTCCTGCATGACCTTGTTCCAGTCACTTAATCCCGTAGATCTGTTTACAGTGGGTTAAAGGAGAGAGTGCATGCTTTCCCTATCGCAGGGTGAGTACGAAGGCAAAATCCCTTAATTGCCCTCAGGAATGAGAAGGATTTCAGGGCTCTGACAACCTCTGGCGGGATTTTAAACACTTATTTCCCTCCTGTGCCTGCAGGAGCGGGAGGGATGGACAGGCCTCGGGCCTCAGGGCATGGTCAGACACGCTGCTCTGGCTGGACCCGCCGTGGATTTAGAGGTGACCTTGCCTCTGAAAAGGTGACTTTTCAAACCAGCAAAGTCGTGCCTGTGCACACACGGAGATCGAGGAGAGCAGCTTGGAGGGTTTGGGACGCTCGGCGCTGGAATGAACAGCGATTAGTGAAACTGTTGCGCCATCTATGCTCAGACACGGCTGGTGCTCCAGCCCGCTCGTCAGCCCCGACATGGCGCAGCGAGATGTTTGTTCCCGTCACAGCTCAGCCCTCGGCCTGAGCTGTCCCTGCACTGACCACAGACATGGAGCCCTGGGGGGTGACACCCGTGTGGGGCGCCTTCACAGAATCAAACAAGCCCAGAATCATTTATGTCGGAAAAGGTCCCCAAGATCTTCACATCGGAACTTTGATCTCTGCCTTGTCCCCAGCCCAGAGCGCTGAGTGTCACCTCCAGGTGACACCGCCAGGGATGGGCACTCCAAAGCTCCCTGGGCAGCCCCTGCCAAGGCCTGAGCACCCTTTCCATGGGGAAATTCCTGCTGCTGGCCAAGCTGAGCCTCCCCTGGCCCAGCCTGAGGCCGTTCCCTCTCCTCCTGTCCCTGTTCCCTGGGAGCAGAGCCCGACCCCCCCGGCTGTCCCCTCCTGTCAGGGACTTGTGCAGAGCCACAAGGTCCCCCCTGAGCCTCCTTTTCTCCAGGCTCAGCCCCTTTCCCAGCTCCCTCAGCCCCTCCTGGGACTCCAGCCCCTTCCCCAGTTCCCTTCCGTGCCCTGGACATGCTCCAGCCCCTNTAGCCCCTCCAGGTCTGTCCTGCAGGAGCCACAACTGGACACAGCCCTGGAGGTGCAGCTTTCCTTGCCCTTGGGTTGTGCTCACACTGGGGTTGGCGAGCTTGCAAGTCACATTAATGCTTTGGTTGCCATTCCAATGCCTTGACCAACATCAGGGAAGATCCATGAGGCTTTGTATCTGGCCACCTGCAAGAGGGAAGTAGTACACCTTGATCCATGGAGGTAAAGCTCAGAATAAACAACTGTAGCTGGCAGGAGAATCAGCCTCTCATTCCTCAAAACCAAGAGACACCCAAGACCATTTTTTTTTTCCTCACACCACTGCCTTTCTCACCACTTGCCTTTTAAAGTACTGTGGTTTTGTGTTCTTTCCTAAAATGCCAGGCACTGCAGGGCCAGTTGACTCTATTTTGGAAGTCCAGACTTCTTCCTTACTGTCTTCCTCACAGCTGAACTCTGATCACTGCTGTGAAAGGGTGTGATAAAGGAATCACTGCCTGTGCTGGTTTTGGCTGGGGTAGGGTTAATTTTCTTTGCAGTAGCTGTTGTGGGGCTGTGGTCTGGATTTGTGATGGAATCAGTGTTGATAATTCAGGGATACTTCGGTTTTTGCTGAGAAGAAATTATACTTTTTCTGGCTCTCACCTCACCCCACTGATGAGTGGGCTGGGTGTGCACGTGGATTTGGGAGGGGACACAGCCAGGACAGCTGACCCCAAATGACCCAAGGAATGTCCCACCCATATGGCTTCATGCTCAGAGTCTGGAGATGGGAGAAGAAGAAGGAAGGTGAGGTGTTTGGGGTGATGGCATTTGTCTCCCCAAGTCACCATTAGATGTAATGGATCCCAGCTTTTTGGGGATGGCTGAAAAACTGCCTGCCCAGGGGAAGGGGAGGAATGGAGTCCAAGATTTGCTTTGCTTGAGAATGTGGCTTTTGCTTTGCCTATTAAACTGTCTTCATCTCAACTCACAAGTTTCTGACTTTTGCTTCTCCAATTCTCTCCCAAATCCCACCAGCAGGGAGTGAGTGGGGCTTAGCTGCTGACTGGTACATGCTGTCCTTCCCATCTGGGAAGGCAAGGGCTTCCAGCAGAAGCATTTCAGATATTTTCTTCTCAGGAAAGCTCTCCAGTGGGTTTTCAGTGTAAAAAAAGAGATAGTTTAGGTCATGCCACCTGTCAATGCCTCATTTTAAATATGCACAGAGTCTCTCCCAGGCACATCCCACACCAATGCCAAGGTAACCACTTGCAAATACACTCAGCAGAACAAGTTGTCTCAGGGCTCTGCACACAGCCAGCAGTGCTTGTAAATCCCATTCATGAAACAAACGAGCACTTTACCTTCAAACGGGCAGGCTGGGTGTGGATCTGGCTCTGAATTCAGCGATTCTTTCTCTCTGCCTGTGACCTTGGGCCTTCCAACACTCTCCCCTTTGCCTCACGCACCCCCTGACCAGTGACAGCACCTCCTGGGAGCTCACATGGGGCTCTTTGTATGACCATGGAAGCCACATCCTCCTCCCTACCAACCCGTCAGTGGGTTCTTGAGGGCAGTGACCAAAAGCAGAAATGGGATAACCCAAACTGGGCTCAGTGTGCTCACTGTTACAGAGCAGCCTGTTCACAGCTGGTATCCAACACAGGCTCCTCCTGGATGAGCAGCAACTGAACCACTCACCCATCATTCCCCTCCAGGAAGAGCTTTCCTCCCCTGTCTTACTCTCCCAGCAAATCTTTACCTTGATTTCCAGCCACTTTTGCAAACAGCTTGATCTCACTACCCCTTCTCCCTTCTCCATGTCCCAAGGGTTAGGAGAATCACCCAGATGCAGGAAGACCTGCTCCCAGAGCTCAGCATTCCACATGCAACAACCTCTGGATCAAATCCAGAGGAACCATTTGGGTCAGCACAGAGATGCCTAGGCCAGGTGCAAGCAGCAGCAGCAGTGGCTCCTGTCCCAGTGTCCCATGATCCCTGTGAGTGGAGGACACCAGGTGCCTCCAGGCTGAGGCCAGAGGATGAACAGATATTTCCAAGGCCACAGCTTCAAAGTGAGCCCTTGGATGGATCTTGTCCTCGTGTCTGTCTCTCAGTTGTAGAGCTCCTGCAAAAGCAGTGCCCCTGCAGCTGAGCTGGAGGTGTGAACAAGACAGATTTTCCACGGGAATTCCCCCAGGTCCTACAGGCAGTGAGGTACCCAACCCTCGAGGGCTTCCAGCTCTGCCTGTTACTCAATGTGGTGCATTCCAAGGCATATTTCAAAGGAGGGGATTGTCCTGGAAAGGTACTGAGTTGTTAATTATTTGACAGTGGCCGCAGTGGGCAGGGAGGGTTTGCAATCCATTAATGACTGTGGAATCACTCAGCAGCAGCACATCCAAAGCAGCCTGGGAGATATATGAGGTGTTTAGGAAAACTGTTTTATTGTGAAAAGTGTCAAAGGCATCCTTTAAACTACTCCTCCTTGGAAGGTTTTATTAGCAATTCATTTCTGCCACACCTCAGGTCAAGCTACTGCAGATCTTGCAGCGATTTTTTTGGGTTTAAGATGTTTTTATTTAATTGCTGTCTCAAAGATTGTTTTGAATCCTGAGTGTGCCCTGTGAGGTGTTGTCTGGGTCCTCTTCCAAGATGACCTCCACAGTGAAGCCTGAAACTTAACTGTGTTTCCCTTTGCTAAAGGACCACTGCCACACTCTGGCAAACTTTGAAATATATTTTTCCTTAAGTCCTGCTGATGGTTTGAGGCTGCTTCTTTTTTTTTCATCCATCATTTCTTCTTTCCAAAGGATCTGTTTGGAAACAAAAAAATCTTTATTTTCTTAACCAGATTTATCCCTCTGCTGGATTCTACCAGGGATGCTGCACAGTTTGCTCTGCAGGTGACAGCACCACAAAAGCTGCTGGTAGGGGAACAGGTCTGGCATGACAAACTGAGAGTTTGCACACAAATACTCCTGAAAAAAAAAGAAAAAAATTAGCAATGACCAGGAGAGCCACAAAAGGAATTCTGTCGCTGCTCTGTCTTTATGAAAATCTCTGGGTGAGCAGTGAGCAGTTCTCCATGTCCCTTCAGCTTCTGAGAAAGTCTTGGTGCCTTTCCACAAAGCAGTTGCAGTTCAAGGGTAAGGCTGGTACAGAAACCTCCTGCAGGCTTTCAGCACTGTCTCAGTTCCTGGGAACACGACTAAATCTGTCTGAAAGGAGGAGATGTTAACACAGCTTGTCAAGAAAAACATCACTCAGGCTTCAGGTTCAGCTTGTGCTGACACCTCTCAGGCATTAGAGGAGGCCAAATCCTGCACTGATCACAGGAGTAGATGGATGAGGCTGGTGTTTTTCTTCTCCATCTCAGCTCCATAATTTTTTTCCTTCCTCCAGCTGGACACTCAGTGGCTCTGTGGTCTAAAACACAGACCTGAGGGTTGTGTTATAATAATAATATTACATATAATATTATTACAATATATAATAATTCTGTTCTCTCTTTTACTACCTTGAGCAAATGTCCTCCAGTCATCATCACAGAAGCTTGGGTTGTTTTTGATTCCCTGGGGTGTTGTATTTACATGTGACTATTCTGCTTTATCTGCAGAATCTGTTTTCTGGCTGGGATTTTTTCTCCTGTGAAACTGAAGTTCACCAATTTCTTTCTGTTTTGTAAGAAATCCTGGTAGCTGTGTGCTGGGAGTTGTGGTTTGCAGTAAAATCTTAGCCCATAGCTATTGGAAGTTAACAGGACATGGGCTTTAAAAACCACTTTGAAATATTATCACTTCAACATCTACTTTAAAGTGTTTTCAGGTGCATTCTGCAGTTGTTTTCTTCTCCTCAGGCAATCTCTTTGAGGCTGCAGCTACTTCTTTGCCCCCTTGGGAGAAACTTCACCTGATTTTCAGAAGAATTTATAATCTGCAGCTCTTCTCTCTTTCTCTGCAAACACAGACCAAACAGCTCTGATTAGAGCAGTGCCCCAAGCTTGATTAAATGGCTCTCAAAATATTTCTTTTTCTGTGGAAGCATGACAATAACTGTTCAAGGCTATTACCAATAAGGGGGAAAACTGATAAGAAGTGTGGTTTCAATGTTAATTATGCCCCAACAATCCCAGCCCAGCTGAGTGGGAGGTGGAGAGAGGCTCCCCATGCCTGTGTCTTTCTGATTCAGTACAAGATACAAATGAAAACAAATGGAATAAGCTCCTAAAAATAGCAGGTAAGGTTTTGATTAGTCAGTCTTAAAGACCTGGAATGGTAAAGATATCTTTTATTTCACTAAAAAACATAGTTTCATCCCTTCTTCTCCTTTTTCATGTCTCTCTCACTGAACCCTTGAGCTGCTCTGACTTGCAACTCACCTCCCACAACTCTTTCACAAGCACATCCCAAAAATTGATGCTGAGGCTGTGAGACATGAGGGTTTTTTAAAACTAGATGGTCACATAAATCTTTTGCCTAATAATTGTGGTCAGCTTTAGCTGGTGGGATTTTGTTGCTGGTGTTGTTACAACATTTTTATGACAGCAAAAGCCTTAATATAGAACCAACCCTTCAAGCACACTGAGGATTTACTTTTGTGTATCCCAGAACTCCTAGAAAATAGGAGCAGACTGGAGGCTTCTTTTCCCCTCTGGATTTAGTAATTTCATTTGGATATTCAGTATTTTTCTGCAGCATGTACAGAAGACAAAATGCACTCCTCTGCTGAAGACTCTCAATTTTCCTGCTTGGTTTTTCCCATTTTGTTGTGCCATGGTTTCTTAGGACCTCACTTTCCTATAGTACTGAAGACCTTTATCCCTTTTCTTTTTAGAAGAATTTTACTTGAAAGACTTTTTATTTTTCACCAGATAGTGATAATAGGTGTTTGTGCAGTTGCTTGCTTAATAGTTAATTAGAGCTGCTTAATAATTTAAGTAGACAATATATGGAAAGCCCATTTTTCTTGGAAACCCCTTTCACCTAAAAAGACAAATCAGGGAGAAGCTTTTTGTGCAGCATCAGCGTGATGGGACCCAAATTCCTTCAGCAGCACACCTGGAGTACAAGAGAAAATGTCACTGAGACAGCAACCAAGCCAAGAGAGCTCTGAACTGTTGAAGTAGGAAATTGTAATTTCCTTATCTCGAGTGCTAGTGGAGCAAAAAGAGGAGAAAAAGGAGCTGCAGAGGGTGAAATAACCATCCTCCCAGAGAACCATTCCTTCCACAACCACACATGCCAACACCAGCAAACAGCAGGGACTATTATTAGAGCCCAGACTTCGACACAAAGAGGTTTTCCATGAGTGACAACACTGAAATTTCACTCAGAGCAGTCGGAAGGCCAATGAGAGATGTGCATAAAAATACACTTAGGCCAAGCAGACTGAGCTGTCTTGCAGGTCACAGAAATGCTTTTTTTTTGCGCAGGTTTTTTGTAGCATCACTTTTATGCTCAGCTTGCTGAATTCCACCTGGCACACCAGTGCATTGCTGAGCATCCTTTCCTCAGCTCCTTTTGCTCTGTTCCATTCATACCCAGCAGGAATGTGCAGGCACAGCTCTCCAAAAGCCTCTCAGCTTCCCTCAGCCACGTGGCAGGAATAATCTCCTGCTTGTCTTCCCACAGAAGGAGCTGATCCTTTTAGGTCCTTTGCAGTATGATACAGCTTTTTTTACGGTTTTCACTGGCTTGGGGTAACTTGTGCCAGAACCTTCTGCTGACTGGGTGAGATGGGAGGCTGTGAAACTTCCAACCCAGCATGGGCAATTTTCCCATGTCCTGTGTAACAACCTGTAGGGAGAGGAAGGTGCTGGAATAAGTGTTTCAACCTGGAATGTCCTGTCACAACATCAACATCATTATTGAATTTAGCACCTGGTAAATCGTGCCGCAGCTCTGTGCCATGTCTCTAGCCATGTCTCTGCTGTCCCCTCACCTGCTGGGATAATTTCTAGTCCTTTTTGTCATTTCGTCCTTCTTACAGCATCAGAAATGCTGCAGCATTGCTTACAGCAATGCTCAGAAATCCTCCTGTCTGTCTGTGCAGGAGGCACCAAAATGCCAAACAACAAACTGTTGTGCTGCGCCGTGCCAGGACCATCCCTGGAATTTCCTGAGGAATTTTTTTAATGTCTGACTTTTAATTTCCTACTGAAAGCTGCTTGAAGCAGAAAGCATGTTTTCCCTTGTTTCTTAGCCTGGAACCCAGCAGAGCACGAGGCCCTTTTATCCATGAGGGTCTGTGTGTGGTGGGAGCTGGATTTCCCACCTGGTTTTGAAGAGTGTGGATCTCCATACCTCGCTCTCCCCGACAAAGTGATGCCTTAGGATTTTAGCTTTTATATTTTCCATATATTTGTAATCCTGCAATTCTTTATTGTGTAACTCTAAGCTCCATATACAGTGTTAGCTGCTGCTTTCCCATTTTGGTCAGACAACACAATTCCTCTCCAGGCCTGGGAATCAAGGACACCTCACTGCCTCAGGCCCTGGGAAATGTAAACAAAAGTGAGTTGGGGGGAGCAAAGTTGGGGTAAATGACTTCATTACCTGAAGCTGTAATTGGAAGACTAACCTCCAATATGCAAAAGGACCAAACTTATAAAAGCGTGAAAATCTGTGACCCATTGTCCATTTTCGGCTTTGTCTGCCCTGAATGTACCTGAAGGCCCTTAAATAAATATAACCTCTTTTTATTCTCTTGATTTTGTCTGGCCTCTGTTTTCAGGTGGCCCAAAAGGCATCACAAGTACAACCCAAGCAAGGGAGGTGACTTTTCCATGGAACCCTTCTTTGGAAGAATTCCAGCAGAATTTTTTCAATCCCGCTTTGCAGTGAGGTGCGTTTTCCGTGAGGGCAGCGTGACCGCGGGCCCACCTTTCATCCCAACCCTTGTGCAATGCTTGGAAGAGCCTCCTGCTTTTTATGAGTCTGCTCTTCATAACTCATCTGCCAAAGAGAGCTCGGCACAGCCAAGCTCAATAGAAAATATTCCCCTGGGGAAAGAGAAGCATTCTCCAGGCTTTGGGTATATTTACAGCAGGCAGATGAAATGCATAAATTAAAAGGGTAGGTAGAGGCTCTGAGGAGTTGAAGCCAGCCAGGGTACTCAGACACTACGCACATTTATTAAGGATAGGGTTGGGGTTTTTTTCACAGGGAATGTTACTGTTCCACGTCTGACTTTCACAGCTGTGGTAAAACACAGGGTGGCATTTTGAAAGCGGCGGCACCGCCGTGAATCCCCTCGCTTTGAGTGGTTCCCTGGTAGGAGACCTTGGCAGAGGCGAAATCCTGGAACAGACCGAGAGCTGAAAGCAGGCACAGCTAAAAAGCACAGGATTTAAGTGCTGTGAATAGGGAGTTTGTCTCCAAAAGAGTCACACAGGCTTTATCCAAAGGAGATAGCGTGGAAGCAGTGGGGTTGTTTGGGATCTTCGTCCTCTTTTGCCAGCACAAAGCTACTTTCTGCCCCCAGTGAGCACCCTGGGTGCAGGCTGGAGGCCGATCAAAGTAAATAAACAAACAAACAAATAAATAAATAAGTGAGCAGAGCCTGTCAATCCCAGCACTCTGAGGGCCAAGCGGGTCCCAGCGCCAGGAGCCAGCCGTGATTCCACACACGGCCCGCGGGCGAAATGGAAACCAGACGGGAACCTCTCCAGCCCCACTGGGCTTGCCTTCCACCGGGTCTGCAATTAATTAAGACTGGAGGGGAGGTTTTGAATAACCCCTTTGTGGAGCAAAATACACACAGTCAAAAACCCAGCTGACAAACACAACAAAACTTTCTTATGAGAAAACCATTAATGGCCGGAGAAATGAAGAAACACTTTGTTCAAGTCGCTGGTGTGAATGCAGCATATTCAGATTACAAAGCAGTCTTGCCCCGCTGTAATAAATATCCTATAGCTTTATCCATGGGTAACCAGGTATATAAAAGCCAGGAATAACACATTAGGTTTTTAGTTAGCATACAGTATCTACTATTGCATGTTCACAGAGCTCACTCACAAAGAGCCAGCGCTTCGATGCCTCTGATGCAGCAAGAAAAGATGTGGCAAACACCTGACCCCCACTGCCATGGCTCTGGCTTGATTTCAGCTCTTTTTCCATGCCCTCCTCTTGTGTCAGCACCCAAGGGAGAGCAGGGCTGTGTGCTAAAATGTTTAATAAAGAAATCTCCTTTACCTTGGTGGCGCGTTGCCTTCTTTTCCACAGTGCTGATGAACAGTGACAGGTTGCTCAGGCAGGCAGGCAGGAAGAAATAGGGAAAAATTATATTTGGGGAAAATATTTACAGTCTCCAGCCCTCACCTGGGTGGCATTTAACAGTCTGTGATGTGACAAGCCAGAGAAAAGGCTGTGACAAGTTTCTCTCCTTGTACAGGTGGTGAAAGTGATACTCATCCCTTGTTTTACTGCCAGCACCCAAAAGCAGCTCAAGAGTTTCCAAGCCTGGCTGATTCCTACCATATGTCCCTCTTGCAATGGCCCATCACCCTCTCTCTGTGATGCTTGTGAACCCACCACCCATGAGCCAGGGAGAGTCAGTCCATGAAGCACAGACCTAGCAGGTCCTGGTCTGGTCTCATGTCACATTCTCCCTTTGAGCACCTGAAATCCCTGAAATCCCTTTTTGCCTGCACCAGCCCCTCAGCTCTGTCTGGAGGCTTCTATCCTCACCTGCAGCTGAGAGACCTGCAGATGAGACTGCAAAACTCATTGCTCTTCCAGACCTAATCCACCCCAGGATCTCAAGTTCCTTGTGGGAAAAGGCAGCCACCACACCAAGTCAGCATTCAGTCAAACAGCTGGGTAATTTTTGTTTATACCATTGTTACCATCCAGAAACAAAGTCATTTTTAAGCTTAGATTCCTAAAATGAGAGAAATTCTGACCAACAGACCGTATTTTCATCAGGTTCTCAGATAAACCAGCACAGCACTGTGTCATCTCCGTGGTTTGACAAGAGCTGTAATTGGCTGTCCACATTTGTTCCCATCATTTGGAATACTTTGATGCCCCAAGCATGCCAGGTGGGATAACAAATAATTGATTCACTTGTGGAACATGGAAAGAATCCATTGTGACACAGATAAGAAAACTCTATTTCTACATCTTCACCAGCCCTCAGAAACCTGAAAAATTCAACCTGCTGAGGTGGCAAGTGTGCAAATTCAACACCAGCTTCTTTGGGCTGTATTCTGAGTATTTTGCTATTTCATAGCAAGTCATCTTAACACATTTATGACCTGGAGCCATGGCAAACCTTTCCCAGGTGAATCCAATCCCAGGTGAAACACAATCATGTCTTACATGAAGTTGGTCCTGCCTCTTCACCTTGTTCTGCCGGGTACAAGGCTAATTCTCTCCAGATCCCTGAAATATGAGATGACTCTACTGTTCTCTGGGTAAGCAACCACAGCCATAAGGCTTCCAGTCCCAAGAAACTGACTCAAAATCTCATTTCATATCTGACCCACTGAAATCAGACCATGTCACAGCTGTCACAGGGCTTTGCTGTCTTTTCTAATGCATGCACAGTGCTGTTCCCACCTGGTAAGAGGCGTCTCCTTCCTCCCTCCCCCTCATTTGAAATGTATGATCCTAAAGGCTTTGGTTGATAAGGAGGATCAGGTCAGGTCCTCCCCTAGGTGTTGTAGGGACAAGGATTTTTATGTATATTCTCTGTCAAAACCAGCTGGGATTATTAATATCAGCCTTGCTTGATCAGCCACATTTGGGTTTTCACCACAAACCTCTCCTGGCAGCTCCAGCTTCTCTTGAGAGACCACATCAGCTTGATCCAAAGAGAAGGCCTGGACAGAACAGATGGAGATCACTGTGAAGAACTGAAAGACCTGAATTTCCTTCCCCAAAGTCTCTGCAAAATTAGCTGGCACACAGGCGGCCTGAAGAAGATTTCTAACTACAATCCAGCCATGGCTTTAGATACTCAGAAATGTTAAGGATGAAGTCAAGCTTTTTATGAAGACAAAATTTAAATTTGAAAGGGACCACTGAAAAGCTGACAAAGTAATGACACAGATCAAAGAGGAGCATTTCTTTAGGAGCACCAACACTCATGGTTTGCACTCCTCCTGTGCCTAGTGCAGGGTTGGTCTTCAGATCATTTCAGGTGACTGGTTGGAGCTGCCACCATGGGTGAGATGGGACTGTCAGGGCCATTTTTCCTCCTCCAAATGCACAGGATACTTTATTTCACTGATTTGCCACTTGGAGCACTCCTTCAAATTGCAATTAAATGAATGCACAAATTCCCTTCTACTATTTCTTCTCACTCACCACACCTTCACTCAGAGCTGTTCTTCTTTCTCCTGGTAAATTTGGGGTTGAGTTTCACACTGTGATTTTCTGCTCCCATCCTTTAGGAGCCACCCCTTGTTCCAGTCCAGCCACTTCTTTAGGCCCTTCAGGAAACACTAAGGAACAGGTTGCTTCTTCCCACCCCACTTCAACCAAACCACTGGGTTTTTTCTTTAATATCTGCTCTGGCAACCACAACACCACAGGAGTTGTTCCTCCCTGGCTCTGATCCCAAATCCTTGGGGTAAATCATCCTCTGTTAAAACCCACTGAAGGCAAGGACCTGTTCAGCATTTTAGCTCACACTGTAATTTCTTGAGTATATTGTGAGTCAACAGGACACACCCAGCTCCAAAACCAAAATCTTGCCACATTTACACACTCAAAACTTTAAATTAAAGTTTCTGCTCAGATCTGCCAGCTCAACAACACATTTGATGATCTTCACAAAATAAGCCAAGAACAGTATTTCTTCCAAATTTTAAGTGATATCCACACAAAAAATTTCTCACCATGACCTCTTCACAACAGAAAAGGATAAATTGTGTTCTCTCTGCTCAAACTTCACAAAGAACTTTCCTTCTCTTAAATATGACCAGCACTGAGTATTTTCTCAAAAAAATAGATGGACAGAGCTAGGAACTGATGGGGATTTTTTTTTTCTGTCACAGATTTGTTGAAAGATCAACAGCCTCACTAAGAAGACAATAAAAATGTCTGGACAAAAGTAAACCTCAGTTTTCCCACTGAAGGGAGCATTGCTTTCTACAGCTCACTGAACCCCAAACCAGAAGAATGAAACCAGGAGGGAAAGGGATTTTAATAAAAATATAATGGGTAAAAAGAGGGGGCAAAAACAAAGAGCTCTTTAACCAATAAATTTTAAGACATCGTAACCTTTACAAAATTTAATATCAAAAACTTTGATCTGTCTTTGTGCTGTTGGAGACTGAAAAATTGACCCGGGATAAAAACAGGCTTCATCCCTTTGTGGAGAAATGTTCACAAAAAGTCCACAAAAAGGGGTTTTTAAAACACAGACCCACACGTTGATTTTGTCCAAAGCAGTACCAACAGCACATAAACATTGTTCAGTTTCTATGAACACAACAGTTTATTCCAGCGATTTCTGTGTGACTGTTGCTCTGTGTGAGGATGTTTCCAACGTCAAAACAAGAAGAATTGCAGAAATCCTGCTTGGAAGCATTTTCTATTGTCCATGGATCATGAAAATGATGATCCTTGGAATTTTAAGGACTTGATGTGAGCACTGGAGTTTAGGTTTGAACACACAGCAGGGTGTGATAACTTGGTCCATTCAACACCACATGAAAACACAAAGTCATCAAAGAAAGAGATCCTAAAATTCCTGCATGAAAGGAGATTCCCGAGGTCAAGAAAGGGTCCAGCTGCCTGTGGCAGACCTCTCATTGGGCCTGGGGATTCTGTATCATGCCATGCACCCATCCAGGGGCAGCATGCCCTCACCTGGCTCTTCATCTTGGACTGAGTTGGGGCATCTGTGACAATCTCCTATGGAGCCTCCAAACTGCAAAACTCAACCAGAAAACCCTCGAGCCACCTGAATTTGCAGTCACCCATACTGGGATGTGGGTTTAGGGGTAGGGTCCTCCAGAGGACCTTTGCAAGACAAATTTTTCCATTATTCCACCAAAAATTGCATTTCTTCTCTTGAATTTGACCCCACTCAAAGCAAGTTTCCATTATTTTGAAATACCTTTCTTTTTTTCTGAATCAACCCTAAAATATTGTCTCTCGGCCCTTTATATATTGTCTCCCTCAATCGTTAAAACCATCTGACAATCATTCAGTTTAACTAAACACCTGCTGCCTCTTTGTAATGGAGAGAGAATACTGTGAATTATATGCTGCTGCAAAAAGAGGAAGGGACTTAAGAAAACTCATAAAAAATTCCTCTGTGTCCAATTTCTGAGAAATACACTCATTATCTGGCTAGAAACATTAGCTGTCAACAAAATGTGACTTGGAGACATACAGGAAAAAACAACTTCTAGCATTTTCCTCTGAATATCTGAGGATGATATTTCCACACCTTTGAGAGCTGAATCATATCGTGTTGCCTTTTACAAAGCTCCTACTCACTCCAGTAGTCAAATATGCTGGGGAAGTGCATATATTTTTTTAAAAAGCAGGTTTTTCTAGACAGGTGAACAGCAAGGCAAGAGGTTATTGATTTGCAATTTGCCAATAGAACAGAGTGAGGTGGACTGGAGACCACAATGAGCTTAGCACCAAAGAGAAAAGTAACAGAGAACTTGAATCTGCTGCCACTAATTGCTGTTTTGATTTTCTTTTAGAAGAAAATTTTCCTTCCTGTAAGAGATCCTGCAGCAGAAATACATCCAGAGATGTGCTATTTTGACCTTCCCTGATAAATGAAGAACACTGTGTTTGTATTTTTACTTGGATATTACAATAGATCATATGTTGGTTTCCACCTGTCCATAATCTGCTCATGATTAAACTGAATTCATCTCAGACACACAGAAGTAAAGAATGATTTCTCTCCCACAAGGCCTTAAGCATGGATAAGTCATTTTAGATTTCAGCACAATTAATGCCATGGAATTCAGAGGAATTCAGAATAATAAAATGGGCTGGGTTGGAAAGATCTGAAGGAAAATCTATTTCCAACCCCCCTACCATGGGCTGGGAATTTCTCTCTGGAAGTTCCTGGCTCTCTCCATTGATTAGAGAGGAGTTTTCATGCAAGGCACCACAGTGAACAACAGACTTTTGTTGTGACAGCACAGTCCCATTGCAGACATTACGAAAAACCCTGTTTAATGCAGCGATCAGAGAGGGTTTCCCCCAGTGTTGCTATGGAAAATGTGGGTTTGTTCCACAAGCAGTCCAAGAGTGGATGGATGACTTCTTGCAGGATCTCCTGTGGAGCTCCAGCTGAGTCAGAGTTGCTCATCAAGCAGTTCCTGATGGCCTGAGAGGCACTTTCCTCATCCTTTTTTGGGTATAATCTGCACTTCCCACCCTACTCTCCCCAGAACTTCCTCTCAGGGCAGGACACCACCCATGAGCTGGCTTTTGGCATGCAGGGAAGAGACAGAAATGTCAACCAAAAGAGCTCCTCCATCGCTGGGTAGAGATCCTGAGGGAAGAAAAGCAAGAGGAGTACAAGAAATGCTCACTCCACTCACACAGCTTTCACTTGCTGCCTTTTTCAGGCAAGACAGGGCTGTAGCTAATCACAGCAACTGAGCAGGATTCCCAGTTTCTTCTGGAGAGACACACCTCCCTCTGCCAGCGGGAAAATTCCAGCAGGAGGAGATATTCCAGGTTCCTGAGCTCACGTGGCCCTGTCAGCTGCTCTGCAGAAGGCTGGGCTTTGTGTTCAGGGATAAAATGCAAACAACCACAACAACAAAAAAAAAGGGCATTTTCGAAAAGAAACACCTGTTTCCCACAGGACCACAAAAATCTCCAGGGCTGTCCTTCTCACTGGAGCTGCAACTCATTAGCAGGGACAGCCTCGCAAAGAGTGTTTGGAAAGAGATTAGCAGATGTATCAGCAGGCTGCTAAGGTGTTTAAAAAACACACCCAGAAAGGTGCTGGTTATTTGAGATGGTTCATAAAGAGAAAAGTAACTTCGCTCCTGAAGCCCACGAGCTGCAATGAACTTTGCAAATGCAATCCTCTGCCTCCTCCAGGTGCATTCTGTGGGGAAGAACAGGTTCACTGTGCAGGGAAGCCCAGACCAGTGCTTTTGGCAGCAGAAAGTGAGTGCAGAGGCAGGGAAAGAGAGGGGAGACAGCAAAAAATTCTCATATTCTGCTCCCAGCTCAACCAGAAAGCAACTGGTGGCAGCATCTGTCTTGAACCACTGTTTGTTTGTTTATTGGCTTGGTTTTCTAAAGACAGATGTCACAGGTACATAGCAGAGCTCAGGTTCCACCACAACCAAAGCAGTGGCACCTCAGAGGGATTTCCTTGGGACAGTCATGGATTATGGTGGGAAAATCACCCTTCCCAATGCTGGTGTTGGGGGAACCATCACCCAGCTTGCCTCTCTCTGGCAGTTCAGTCCCTCACTCGATGTGGTGCACATGGAGAAGGTGACGCACCTTTGTCCCTTCCAGAAATCGTGTCCATGCTGACTCAGGATGTCCCCCAGTGCAGGGACCCCTTAGGGAGCCCTTTTTCCTCCTCAGCCTGAATTCCCAAAGCTTCTGAACCCAGCTTACAGTGGGATTTCCCACTGCCTTGTCCCCAGGATAATGGGTTTTCCCTGGCACATCTCTGGCCAGCTCTGCTGCCCCTTTCCCACCATCTCCTCCTCGGTGACCCTACACAGCCCCCTCACCACTCCTGTCCCCACTGGGACTTCTGCAAAGCTTCATTAAGGAAATCAGAAAGTAGCACAGACCCTTTCCTGGGGTGCCCTAGCATCAATCCCCCTTCTGTGGGATGCAGCATCTGCCTTGGAGGCTGAAAATTCCTGAGGTTTGATGGCCTGTGGAGGCACTGACCTGCAAAAAAACAGTGTGAGATGCTCATCATGCAGGGGAAAACCCTAAAAATGCCACCCCCTAGGGGATATACCTGGATAGTTCATTAAATATTCAAGGATTGTGGGTTTTTTTTAATACTTCGAGGAATAACACTGCTCTATAACCCTGTCCCAATCCCCCTGACAAGTTTATTTTTGTCTTGACATCATTTTATCCTTTGGGAAATTGCTCACTTCCAGGAAGATTGTCCTTAAAGTGGAAAAATGTGCAGTGGGAGAGACCAGATCAGGACCCACCTGTAAAAGAACATCATCCCCACTGCTTTATCAGCTTTTAAAAGCAACATATGCCTGAGAGAAACAAAAAATAAGAGATGTTTCTTTTTTTGAGAGCTAGGGACCCACCATAGTCATGGAGTCCAAATCCTGGCCCTGCACAGGACAGACCCAAAATCTCACTCTGTGCCTGAGAGCACTGTCCAAACTGTTCTTGCACTCTGGCAGCCCTGAGGGTGTAACCATTTCCCTGTAGTGAGATTATGGGAATGACATGAATGGCATCTGATGCCAATTTGGTCTCCAAACTGGTGAGTGTGACTAAGAAATCACACAAGAACCCCTTCCACTTTCCCCAGTGTGCTCCTCTGGTTGGTGTTGTGTCCTGCACAGTGAAAAAGAAAAAAAATTTTTTTTCCTATTTTTGTCCAGCTGTGGACAGCACAAAGCTTTCCAGGGAGACATTTGGGAGAGAAGAATCCTGTAACCTCCTTTGCTTTGTTCAAGGCCTCTGTTTCTTCCCTGCCCGAATAACATATGCACAGCTTTTTAATTGGTTAAAAGGAGTTAAATGGGGGAAAAAAAAAAAAGAAAAAGAAAAATAAAGGCACGAAAAACCCAGCCCCAAAACCCTGGGTGAAATTTAAGCAAGATGAAGACGTGCACGGCTTTGCTTTGAGCCGCTGGAACCTGGGTCCGCCGGGTTCCACGGATTACTGCAGCACCCAAATTTTTCCAGAAATCTCAGACAAGTTTACCACAGCAATTAAGCCGTCTGCCATCTGCAAAAGATTTGCCCAAGAGTTTTCCTAATGCTTCCCCCCCCCCCACCCCCCCACCCTGAAATACATTTAACTTAATTCTTTCAACATTTTTGCCTATCATTCAAGTCCACGTACATTAAGCACTGCGGAGCTGGCTGGATTTTTGAGGGCAACTTTCCCTTCTAAGGATTAGTTGTGCGCTGGTGCACTGAAATTTTATATACGGAGTAACACTCTGAATATGAATTATTTCTTGTGGAACACTGTGCCTATTCTTGGGGAGTGGAGAAGTAAAAACTTTACTGGGAGTTCCAGCCAAGGAGCCGAGATTAACACCCTTTATTCTCCTCCCAAATGGTGAGTTATTTCGAGAATACTGGCCCTGGCTCCAGCTTGATGTCTCTATCACACTGTATAAAAGTGCCCTGCGAGTAAATACGTGCACTCAAGCCAGTGACAATGAAAGACGTGGATCTGAATTCTTCAGCACACTGGAGAAGGTTTCCAGCTTTCCCAGGAACACTCAGCGTGCCTCATGGTCCAAGGAAAACAGTGGTTAGGAAAACTGAAGGGTATTCTTTAAGTTTCTCCTCCTTGCACATAAACTGGTTGTTCCCAACTGCCTAACGCTGGTGGGTGTTCTCACTTTTCACTATGGAAACTATATATTTTTTTTATGGAGCTCTCTAAATACAGATTTGCTTGTGTGACAAATAATCAGCCAGTCTGCAGCACGTTATTTTCTCTCTCCCTCAGCGTTTGTGCTTGCACGGCAAATTCTGTTCTTCCATCGTGTACCCAAAGAGTGAGTCCCCTAAAATAACCTCCAGAAAAGTAATTTGTTAACAATTAAAAGGCGGGAGGGTTGGACAACTTCTCCCTTTTGGAGACTGATTTTGATGGAATTGGGAACAATTTTAGGGTGGTCAAGAATTGGAAGGGTCTGCCCAAGGAGGTTTGGAGTCCCCATCCCTGGAAGTGTCCAAGGAAGGCCTGGAGGTGGCACTCAGAGCTCTGGGCTGGAGACAAGGTGGGGATGGGTCACAGCTTGGACTCAATGGGCTGGAAGGGCTTTTCCAACCTAAATGGTTCTGTGATTTTGTGAATTTTATGCTGTTTCTATGACTTTTCAGAAGCACAATATAAGGTCAGGCCTTTGAAGAATTCAGAATTAGAACTGGAGTTTTCACAAAGCCCAGTAAAATAACTGAGAAGATGGCAATTGTGAAAAGAAATAATGTCTCACCTGGGTTCAGTGTAGGGCCTTTGGAATCCTTTACTGACAAGATCTATCAGTAAAATATAAAACTTTGCCCTTGAAAGCACATGTTGAATTTTAGGATGATGAATCTGCATTTTAAAGCCGTTCATCAGCCTCCAAGAAACCATTCTGTGATTCTGTGATTTTGTAGATAATATTTTATATTCATTAAACAGATTAACAGCTTGGTTTTCTCCTTCACTTTCTTATGGTATGTTTTTCCTATTTCTGAGTCATGAAGCCCTTTGGACATGTTGTCCCCTTCCCAGAATGGTTTGGGTTGGAAGAGATCTTGAAATTCTAACCCCCTCCCATGGGCCGGGACATCTTCCACCATCCCAGGCTGCTCAGAGCATCATCCAGCCTGGCCTTGGACATTTTTAGGGATGGGGCATCCACAGTTTTTCTGGGAAAGTACCAAAAAGCTCAGAAATGTGATCACAAATGAGTAGTGATCTGCATTACGAGTCCCACCACACTCACTGGGAACACTGAGGCAACAAAACACTGTGCAGAATCCTCAAATTGGGTTTTAGCCAGCAGCAGCACTCACAAACTCCCAGCTGCCTTCCCCATGTCCTCCTGTCCATCCTCATCCCATCAGTCCAAACCTCGCTGCAAAGCATGTCCCATCCTCCTCCAACCTCCACCATCCTCCACAGCTGCAAGGTGGAGCTGTTTGTTCTTCTTTCTATATACAAAGTCAAATTTACAGCACTAAAAGGAGGTGTCTCCCCACCCTACTTTACACACGCTTTCAAAAATACCGCTGCTATTCAAAGCAGTGGATGTTAGGCAGCAAAAAAGAATAACCAAGAGCATGGAACACATAATTTCCATATTTTTTTACCTCCCATGGGCCCAGTGCTGGTCACACCAAAAAGAACACACACAAAAATACAGCAAACCCATCAGAGAGGCTGTGAGCTCTGCAGAGGTGCCAGGGCTCCAACCCCCTGCCATGGGCAGGGGCAGCTTTCACTGTTCCAGGCTGCTCCAAGCCCTGTCCAACCTGGCCTTGGACACTTCCAGGGATCCAGGAGCAGCCACAACTTCTCTGGGTGTTTATTGTTGGCATGGTCCTCATGGGAAGGAGACACAGGATTTGTGTTTTACTCCAGGGTGCAGAATAAGGAAGGGCTACACAAACACCAGGTGCCACATGCCAGACCTTACACCACACATTTTCCTTCAGGGGCTGCTCCTCCAGCTCGCTGGAGCCACCCATCATCTCCAGCACAGCAAGGTCCCAGCTCAGGGAAGTGTTCAGGCTGTGCTTACATCAAACAGCTGCCAAGGGGGAAGGGGGAACCCTGGGGAGCAAGGAGTGATGGGGCTACACAGACACTGTGGCCTTTAAAATCTGTGGGCCACAAGCAGAGGAAAATGAACAATCTTGTCTGAGGGTCTGTGGGGAAAGGCAGTTCCTACAGCACAGTGAATCACAGAATCAAGAATCATCCAGGCTGGAAAAGATCTTCAAGCTCATCCAGTCCCACCCTCACCCCAGCAGCACCAACATCAGACCAAAGCCTGTCCCCAAGGGCCACCTCCAGACTCCTCCTGAACACTCCCACAGACAGTGACTCCAAACCTCCCTGGGCAGCTCATCCCAAGGCCTGACCACTTCCAGGGAAAATCTCCAACCTGAGCCTCCCCTGGTGCAATTTGAGGCCATTTCCTTTCCTCCTTTCTCTTCGGACATGGCAGCAGAGCCCGACCCCCCCTCACTGCCCCTCCTGTCAGGGACTTGTGCAGAGCAATGAGATCCCCCCTGAGCCTCCTTTTCTCCAGGCTGATCCCCTTTCCCAGCTCCCTCAGCCATTCCTCATAACTCACATATTCCAGACCCTTCCCCATCTCCGTTGCCCTTCTCTGGACATGCTCCAGCACCCCTTGCCTTCCCACTGGACCTTCATCTGGCTTGAAATCATCCTGCCCAGAAAATCTCCTTCCAAAAGGTCTCTTCCAACCTAGTGATTCTGTCATTCTGTGAAATCCAACTGCAGTGCTTCACCTCCCCTTCTCCGTCTGCACTCTGGGATTTTAATGGACTTCTGGTCTCTCTCTGTATCCTGTATATAAATTTCCCAGTTCCTCAGACAGTTCTATTCTGCCACAGCCTCCAGTGGTCTCTGCTCAGAGCCCCTGGCTGCCAGGCCAGTCACTCCAAACCTCTCACCACACCTGGAAAAGCAACAACAACCAGAAGTCCTGAACTCAGGCAACGTCTGGAGGTGCCAACACCCCAACCAAGCCCAGAAGGACAAAACCTGGTGCTGAAAATCACCTTTTGCCACTTCAGTTTGGAGTTCATTCTTCATGCCCACCACAAAATTCACTCATCAGGTGCAGGAGTGGTCTGCCTGTGTGGTGTGAGGAAATTACAGCCAAGTCCATGGGATCTCTGAGTGTCCAACCCCCCAGATCATTAGGGCAAACATAAATTCTTCCTGATTTCACCAACACTGAGGGGAATTGAAGGAGGAAGACAGCAACAATAATCTCAAATATTGGCTCTCTGTTTCTCTAGGAAGTGAATCATTTTAAAATTGACACTTTGCAGCCAGTAAAAAAAAAATAACAAAATAATTCAATAAATCAGCTTAATATGCTTTGGCATAGCAGGTATGTGCTTAGGTATGTGTCTGCACACAGGCTGGAGGTCTGCTAGTTGAATTCATGTATTATTTTTAAAGTGAGCTAAAATACTGTCACTGAAGAGCAGGTTATTTATTTTTTCTCCCCAGATGAAACCTCTGGCAAAAGCTTATAAACGAAATAGATCCTATTCTATTTCACATGTATTTTCTGCATGAAATCATCTCTGGAAGTGTCCAAGCTGGATGGGGCTTGGAGCAACATGGTCTAGTGGAAAGTGTCCCTGTCCATGGCAGGGGGTTGGAATGAGATGATTTTTAAGGTTCCTTCCAACCTAAACCGTTCTGGGATTCTATGGAATTCATTTTGGGAACAATAGGAAAGAGCACACTCATGGTAACAGCTCAAAATGTTGCTCAAAAAGCATAATTTGTAAAACGAAAAATACAACGAGAACAAAATTGTTGGCTAAAAAATGTCATTTTGTACTAGAGACAAAAACAAAATACAGCTCCGTTTTCAAATACTGCCAGAAAGAAAAACTTTGAGTCGTGGACGTGAGTTATAAACCACGATTTCATTTCACAAAGACGCCCCAGCAGGGATCAGAGGCTGAACTGGGAGCACTGGGGCTTTGCTCCGTGGTTTCCCCGTCGCAGGGCTCTGAGAGCTGGAGGGGTTTAAAGTGGAGCAGCAAATCCAGAGGAGTGAAACGCAAATCCAGAGCGCTGAAACTCGTACAGCGTGGCAACACTGCCCTCCTGCTTCCGAGAGATCCCTGCCCTCTGCTCTGTTCAGCACACGGATGTTGAGAGGTGTCCCGGCAGCTTCCCCCGCCGCAAAAGTGTCAGGGATTAGCTCTGTGTTTCCTTCAATCTATTCGAATCAACTTGTGCAGGCAGTAAAGACACAGCTCGCACGGAAAAGAGAATGATAACAGCTCAAACCTTTGATTTTGTGGTTTTCTCAGGGGGAAAGCACACAGCTGTAAAAATCGCCTCAAAATCCACTGTTTGATTTCTGGGTTCAGCTTCAGGCTTTGTAACCGAGCTTAGCACTTTATAATGAATTAACAAGGAAAAGTAGCTAAAATAAAATAATGAATAATTATAATTTAGCACAGAAGCAGAGAGTCATCAAGGCTGGAAGAGCCTTCCAGGATCACCCAGTGCCACCCCAGCAGCACCAGCATCAGCCCAAAGCCTGTCCCCAAGGGCCACCTCCAGACTCCTCCTGAACACTCCCACAGACAGTGACTCCAAACCTCCCTGGGCAGCTCATCCCAAGGCCTGACCACTCTGCCAGGGAATTTTTTTTTTCGATATCCAATTTGAACCTTTTCTGGTGCAATTTGAGGCCATTTCCTCTCATGCTTTCACTCAAGACACAGCAGAAGAGATTGATGCCTCTCCTCCCCCACAAATAAAAATGGTTTCTATCTGTTCTTTTCAGTAGGTTAAACATAATGGAAAATATTTAAAAAATAGGATATTGATTGTTGGATTAGACTAATCCTGTTCTTTCTGCATTCTGTTTTTGGGGATGGAAAGGAGGGAAAGAGGCACTACTCCAGCTCTGGCCAGATTAAAATCTAAATTAAAATAACATAAATTCTAAAATTATTTAGAATTAAATTAAAATATTAATCCCTATGCTCTGTTCCTACCTGCTCCTATTGAAATACTTGTCCTGGGCCAACAAAGCTACTAAAGGAAAATGAGGAAGAGAAGAGAGGACACCTTTTGCTCCCTGCACACTCCAGGTGCAGCCTGAGCACAGGATGACTCAAGAGGGTTAATTTAAGCATCTGATGAAAAAGTTAATTACTGATTTACCTGGTTTAATGGGATGTGTCCCTGCCATGGCTGGGGGTGGAATGAGATGATCTTTAAGGTCCCTTCCAACCCAAACCACTGGGTGATTCTGTGATTTATGATGCTGCAAAGTAAGATGATGATGGGACCTTTGATTCTGTGTAACACTTTACTTAAGCCTCTGTGGTTTTTTTCCCTTCCAGAAAGGAAAACAATCTGAGATGTGCAAATAAACCAGGAAAACTGGAGGGAAGGAAGGAACAGCTTGCAAGGCAATTGTGAAAAAACAAATAACAGCAGTAACAAGGAAGGAACAGAAAAAAATCTCCACAAAGAGAGGACGTGGGTCAGGATTTAGAAAACATTGGAAAGACTCAAAAGGTGCAGGAAAAAAAAAAAAAAAAGCTTGAAAAGGCTTATTGAACTCAGGAGGTGAACAAGACTGAGTAGCAAAATGAGAAAAAAAAAAAGAGGTTTACAGGGAAATAAATCCCTTTGTTTCCAAGTTCCCATAAATCAGGCTCTGTGTACTGCTGCTGACAAACCCAAGTCCCAGGTGTTCATGGTCCCAAACTTCCCTGGACTTCTGTCCTCCTTTGAAAGTTGTCACATACACGTTCACACTTCAAAAGTAAAGGTAAAAACTGGCAGTGTGCTGATCCCTTAGGAAGGATATTTCTTCTTCCAAAGGAAGAAAAATAATTAGAAAAAGCAGCTATAGGCACTAGCCCCAAAGCCCTTATGGCTTTCTGATTTGAACCCAAATCATTACCAATTTGTGGATCCCCAAACTCCACCTTTTATCTCCTTCACTATCCCTTGCTTCTGACCTGACCCAAAGCTTTTTTTGGTCGGGAACACACTCAGGAATTAACACAGAGCCCATGGGCTCCTCCTCGCACACCTTCCAGGTGTGTCACCCCTGACAGCCCCCAGCACCATCACCCTGTCCATCTCCCTTCTCCCACCAGGAAAGCTGCCTGTGCAGCACCGTGTTTCCCTTCCAGGGGCATCAGGGAAGAGGAGCAGGGTTTGGGGCATCTGGGAGTTTTGCTGGTGCGTTGCTTCCCCCACACTCAGCCAAATTTTGCACCAGCTCCACTGCAGTCCCACAGAACGGTCCCACATCTCTTTTCTCTGGAACATTCCTGCTCACTTAACCAGCATTGATCTGCACATTTCCCCCTTGCTGGCTGTCACCTTCCAGGATTGCCATACCTGTGGGGTTTTCCTGACATGTGGCATTGCTTTGATGCCCAGGAGCTTGGCTTTGTTCTGCGCTCTGAGGTCATGCAGAGAGCTTTTCTCAAAGCATCCTTCAAAGCCAGCTCCCTGACAATGACAAATCTCAGTTTACTGCCTGTCCTAAGGCCTCACAGTGTTCCCTAAGACATCCCAGTGGTGCTTTCAAATCCATCACTCTCCAAGGCAGATGTAAAGTAACCATGGAAAGCTGTACACAGCCATCAAACCATATGAACAGTTTTATAACTCCTGGCAACCCACTGAATGTTAAATATTGGATTAACCTTCAGCAGCTCTGCTGGTGCTTCCTGCACTTTGGCAGAAAGCTCTCCCCGCCATGGAATGTTCATGGAATGGGCTACAGCTCTCATGAAAAAATCTGAAAATGGAGGCCTTTGTTTGTTCTACTCTCAACGCGCAGCCAGAGGGAAATGGAGCAGCGCAACAGGATCACAGCCTGGGAGATGAGGCTGCTGCTGCTTTTCAACTTCTGTGAAATTAGTTTGTAACTCTTGACTTGCATGGCTGGCCCAGGGAAAAACACGTGCTCGAGTTGCTACCAACCCAAACCTATTCTCTCATGAGTTTTGGTTCCCTCTCCTCCCTGCCCTCCCCCTAAGTGAGAGCTGTGATCCCTTTGGGATCAGGACTGGTTTTCCTGTGTGCAAGGTGATTTTGCCTTACCTTTGCTTCACCTTTTCTCCCATAACATGAGTGCTTCTCCCAGCAGGAATTTTTAATTTTCTCTGAGAGGTGGCTCCGGGTCTCTGCACTCCAGAAATTCAAGCACAAATCCCAACACTGCCTTGCACCTCCTGCCAGCTTTTCATTGAGGAATTTCCTCTTTTCCCTGCTCTGCATCCCTCCTTGCAGGGTGAGGAGCCTCGTGTACAACCAAAGTAATCTCTGGGGAGAGGACCTGCAAGACCACAGGCACCAACAGGACCGTCTTAAAGCTTCACCTCTGTAGGGCAGAGACAGAGGAGCTGCCATGAATGTGACAATCCTGCCCAGACACCTCAGGCACTGCAGTTGTCACCTGCCAACTGTTAGCCCAGATCAGGGCAAAATAAATAGACCCAGATCAAAGGAGCTGCTCCATGCCTGGAGGTGCTCAAGGACAGGTTGGATGGAGCTCTGAGCAACCTGAGATACTGGAAGGTTCTTTCCCTATAGGAGGGGGGTGGAATGAGATGATCTTTAAGGTCCTTTCCAACCCAAACCATTCTGTGGTTCTCTGATTCTGTGAAAGGCATGGGGAGAAACCTGATCCCAGAGGATGCCAGGCAGCTCTGCTGGAGAAAATCCTTCATGCACATTCCTCCTGAATCGTATTTTACGTTCAGGCACAGTCTGCAGCATTCTCAGAGGCAGGAGGAGCCTGAGTGATGGACTCCAGCCCTGCAGAACATGCCAGCAGCCCCGTGACAGGGGTAATAACCACGTCCCAAACACCATTTAAAGAAAGGCAACCTGTCAAGTTTGCTTATATTTTGAGGCTCAGCCCCGGAGGACTCCGGCAAATTTCCAACACATCGAACTAATTGCAGTTTACATTCGCTTCACTCTCCATTAGAGCTGCTCCACTTTTCCAGGAAAGCTAATTGGATCCACAGCGCTTGGGCAGCCGGAATTTTCTGCAGGAAACACGAGCAGCTCTCCTCACCGAGCAGGGCTCTGGGTACCAGGCAGAGGGAAACGTGCACATGGGCTGTGGCATGTCACCCTCAGCATCGCCACACGCCCAAAACAGCCC
Organism: Sinosuthora webbiana; assembly: GCA_013397395.1. Classification (NCBI taxonomy): domain Eukaryota; kingdom Metazoa; phylum Chordata; class Aves; order Passeriformes; family Sylviidae; genus Sinosuthora; species Sinosuthora webbiana. Next base: position 121,084 of record VXBN01017355.1, read on the forward strand.
CAGCTTCCTCCGCCCTGCTGGAAATAAAACATATGGAGTTAGCACGGCCGCTGATTGGATTTTGATTGCTCTGAAACGCTGCCAAGTTTAAAGTGGGGAGTGCGGCCTGAAAGGAAATACAGTAGACACCAGACAATTTATTTGTTTCTGAGCAGGGACCTGGCTGCCGGGCGGCTCCGAAGGTGGCTAACGAGAGCAGCATGTTCCCATATGGAAACCAGATGGCGGGATCGGGCGGGATCTGGGAGCGCGGCACGAGTGGCGTTATCGCGGCAGCGGGGAAAGCAGAGCCCTGTGAAACCTGGGCCAACCACAGCAGCAGACTGCTGATAAATGACTGCTAAGGTTGTTGTCATGGAGAACATTCCAGAGGGGTTGGGATGGTGTGGGAGGTGGGGAGGGAAAACATTCCAGGAGATGGGAAAGTGATGGTCATCACTGCCATCAGTGCCATGGGCAGAGCTCTCCCAGCTCAGCGTGGCAGCCGATCCTATGGATCTGAGGGACTATGAAACCCTGGAAAAGGGAAAACTAATCCCCCACAAAGTGCCACGCCCCTCAGAGCTCCGCCCACCAAGCCCCACCCAGGTGGCTCAGCCCCGCCCACAAGTGACACCACCCAGGGGAGGCTGTGGCACATAATAGAACAGGAATGAAGTCAACAGAATTCCCTGAATTTCTGGATTTAGCACAAATTTATCCATCATCTTGACAGAAGAACGAGGAGATATCACCCTTCTCCCCCCATTTTTTGGATGTTTTAGACCGGAATGTTCTCACACTTTTATATTTCTATTTTTTTAAACCACAGTGTTTTGATGATGGCATACGAAAAATAAAGACAAGTTTGTCTGGATTTAAAAACAAAATTTAAAAAAAACAAACCCAACTAATTTTAAAAATGAACCCTTCATCTGAATACAAATTAATCTTCCCTGTCAATTAAAAAAAAAAAAAAAAAACATAAACCCTTAAAGTTCAATTTTTCTTTCTTTTTTTTTTTGTTGAGATTTTTTGTCATGTTTTCCCCAACCTAGAACAGCCATTTTTCTGAGGCTGCTTTGCTTCAGTCAGTGAAGGGGAAAATAAGAACTATCCACACAGTTTCAACTCCAAAGGCAGAAAAAGAAGGAAATAATTGACCATGTCAAAGCACGGTCCATCCGGCAACCTGACAGTGACCACAGGCACATTCCCCACTGCTCATTAACTGCTGAAATGCTTCCAGGACAGGAGCATTTTGTGGAAGAGCAGCATCCAGAGAGTCAGAGCCCATGACTAAACAAAGGTTATGCTGCTATGGTCTGTTTTCTCACCTCAGGAGCTACTAACTTTTCATTTCTTGATTTTATGACTTGAAAGATACAGGAAACAGGGAGTTTTAAGCAATTGCCCATGGAAAAGGCATCAGCTTTTCCACATTAACTGCTCAGGATTTACAGCTTTCCCATTTGCTGGTGACAGTGCGGGAAATGTTTCACCAGTTCGCTGCAGTTCTACACTGCATGTCCTCAGTCACTGTGGGACCAAAGCAGTGATTTTGTGTTTATTAAACTCATGCTTGATTTATGCACAAGGAGGATCGTTCCCAGGCCCACAGAAATCAACAGCGTTTACAGAGATTCTGAGGAAAACCCTCTTGGGACAGGAATGTATTTAATGACAGTTTTGAGCAGCCCCAAACTGAGACTTGGGTCAGTCTTCCTGGAAGTCCAGAGTGCTTCTAGCCCACGTCCTTCCTGCTGCTACTCCTGGGGCTGGTGCTCCTAGAAATACAAAGTTCCTAAAAACACCATCCTCACCCAGAGCTGACTCTTAGAGAATTTCATGGTCTGTCCTTTTGAGCCCATGATTGTCTGGACACAAGTGCCTGTTAGTGCCCTGCTTGGAGGTTTGAGCACCAAATCCAGAATATTCAAGGGAAAACAGAGTGGAAGAAATAGGAGAGACGGGCAGAGAAACCCAAACTAGCCACACACCCATCAGAGATGGAGTAACTCCTGAATGCTGGCAGAAGGAGGCAGAAGCCGAGGGGCTCTGGGGTGATGGAATGGTCTTTAGAGTCATGGAATAGTTTGGGTTGGAAGGGACCTTAAAAATCATCCAGCTCCATCCATGGGCAGGGATACTTTCCACTGTCCCAGGCTGCTCCAAGCCCCAGTGTCCAACCTGGCCTTGGACACTGCCAGGGATCCAGAGGAAGCCACAGCTTCTCTGGGCACCCTGTGCCAGGGCCTGCCCACCCTCCCAGGGAAAAATTCCTTCCTAACATTTAATCCAGTCCTGCCCTCTGTCACTTTGAAGCCATTCCCCCTTGTCCTGTCACTCCAGGCACTTGTAAAAAGTCCCTCTCCACCTTTCTTGTAATCTCCTTTAGGTACTGGAAGGCCAAAGTTGGATGTTCCCAAAGCCTTTTCTTCTTCAGGAATCTTTAGTGCCAAGTCCTAAGAAACAACTTTAATGCTGAGCTGTATAGCCAGAAAATCAAAATAGACACGTCAGTTTTTGCTTGTGATGCTCTACCTGGCTAAATAAACCAGCCTTCAAATGAAAAATAACAGTTATTTCACAAAAAAAAAAACAAAAAACAGACGCTGTCAATGTTCAAAGGCCTCTTGATACAATCTCAGCAACTCAGTAAATCAATAGTTGCATGTCAAAAATCTCTGAGTGGTTATTTAAGTTCATATATACACATACAACCATAATTTGGAACAAAAATAAAAAGCCATTGGGATGAGTTTTAGCTTATTTCAGGATAAAGCAGTGAGTATCACTTATTTCAACATCATCACACGCACCACAAAGCTGCAGGATGATGCAGTTTTATTTTAATAATCACAAAAGTCTTGCACTGATTTATGATAAAAGAGGAAAATTTGCCCTGTCCATGTCTCCAGCTGCAGATTTTTTTTCCTGTGTAACACCCACGATCTGTTCTCCTGCAGAAACAGAGAGGTCACATCCAGGCTGACACTACACCTGCAGCTGGAAAAGCCAACTGGGTGTATCTTTATGAGCTCCAGCAGCAGAGGAACTCGGACTTTTCACTCCCTAAGCCAATTTTTCAATGGCAACCCCTAAACACACCAGGCAGGAGTTCCCTGAGTGATGTTCCTATTTCATGTTCAGAAAATGTAGAAAAACCTCCTCATTTTAGTTAGTCCACAGTGTCTAGAATATTCCAGTCTGTTCTTTAAGGAAAACACAACCCTGGGCCAAGGCTGAGGGTTGGTCCCACTTGTGGTTTAGTTCACAGAATCACAGAATATTCAGTGTTGGAAGGGACCCACTACAATCACCAAAGTCCAATGAGTGTTAGAAATCCAACCCAGTCAGACCTGGGTTGTCCAATAGTTATGACCAAATGGTCTTTGAACAGAGGCAAAGTTGAAGTCCCTGCAACCAGTGGTCTCTTGAAAATGTGGTGACTTTAGGAAGAAATTGTTCCCTGTGGGGGTGGGCAGGCCCTGGCACAGGGCATCCAGAGAAGCTGTGGCTGCCCCTGGATCCCTGGCAGTGCCCAAGGCCAGGTTGGACACTGGGGCTTGGAGCAGCCTGGGACAGTGGAAGGTGTCCTTGCCTATGGCAGGGGTGGCACTGGATGATTTTTAAGATCACTTCCAACCCAAACCATTCTGTGATTCCGTGACTTTGCCAGAACTTTTCATTACAAAGAAAATCCAGCTTTCATAGTTAAAGGGTAAATAAAAACCTCAGGAGGCAACTAAAAAATCCCCCAAACATACTCAGTTTTTAAAAATTGATTCTAGAATCAACTCACAGCTACTACACTTGGACCTACCTACAGCAATGGAGACTATATTTATATATATACAAACATATATATATATCTATGCATTTGCTTTCCAGCAATGTTTTCATCTTTAAAAGCTAATTCACTCGGCTTCTTGAAGAGATTTGTTGCCCAGTCACATCAGAGGAGGACGTTTGCCTTTTTCCAGCAGGTTTTGCATTTCTGGCTCTCAAGTTCTGACCAAAAGGGTAATTTTTCAATCATTAGAGAACAGGTTTGGCACTTAGGATTTAGTGCCCTGTAATGACATCTTTAAAGCTGGAGAGTTACAGTGTACTAATATATATATATATATATATATATATATATATGAGAAAGCCGGGCCAGAAAAAGAACAGCTGAGAAACTTACTGGAACAAAATGTATATAATAAAAGTCTTTTTATCTTTTAAACACTCAAATAATTTTGTCCAACTGGAGTAAAGACCAAAACTTTTTTTTAATCCTCTCGCTTGGAGCATACCTTTAAAACAAACCACAACAATGGATGGAGCTTCCTGCATCCACTTCCTACTATGACCCACTCTAATTCTTTGAAATAAATGTGTTTCGGGTTATTTTTGTAAGGGCAATGTTTAGTGTCTGTCCCCCAGTGTGTAAATGTGTAGAATAGACCAAAGATTTAACATCTGCTATGAATAATTTTACAGAGGATCTCAAGTTCTCCTAAGGTTATTAGGATATTGTACAGGTGGCCAAATTATTAAAATATGGTTTAAATCCAACACTTAGGCGTTTTCATAACGTGCATTGGATTTGAGGGTCTGGAAGCCACATGTCAACACCAGAAAACACCAGGCTGGCTCCCTGGAAGTCCCAAAATCAAAGCCACTTCCCAAACATTACAGCCTGGCTCCATGGCATTGCAGCTGCGGCCGCGGCACCCCCGGGGTGGAGGGGATGGAAAACCCAGGGCAAGCTGCTCTCCTCTCAGACAAGTGACCTTTTCTATCAGCATTACAGCATTGCTTTCTCTACCCCACGCTGATTAAGTCAAGACCTCCTCCAAGTGAGCTGAATTTTAACATCTGGCTCGGAGCACACACTGCAGCACAGAGCGAAGGCCAAGGCGCACAGAGCCAGACAGCTGCTGCTGGTCCTGTGTCTTTGTTCAAAAAGTGACAATTAAATGAGGAAAAACGAAATAAATGTGATATCAAAAAGCCCTGCTTTCTCTTCACTGGTAACACTCGCTATTTGTTTCTGGTTTGAGCTGCTTTGTCAGCAGTGCAGGGGAGGCTCTTGCCTGCCGTGCTCAGTGGTGCAGAGCTCTGGAATTTGGGTGCCAGTGGGGAGGAAGGACATGGACACCATTCACACCAGCACAGGCAGCATGAAAACCCCCTTCTGCAGCCTGTGGTTCTGCTGGGCTGGTCTGGAGACCACAGAAAGTGGGGTTTAGTGCAGATGCTCTTATTTAAGGGAAGCACTCGCTGTATTGCAGCAAGGGAGAAGTTCCTGTAGCAATTCCCTCTGTCCCATGGAGTAGAGGTGGACACCACAACCTCAAGAAGCACTTAAAGCATCACCTGAGCTCCTCAGGTCTGAGGAAGTACCAGGATGAGCAGAGGGATGGAGCAGCTCTGCTGGGAGGAAAGGCTGGCACAGCTGGGATTGTTCAGCCTGGACAAGAGAAGCTTTGGGCTGAGCTCAGGGTGGCCTTGCAGGGCCTGAAGGAGCCCCAGGAAACCTGGAGAGAGACAATTCCCAAGGGCTGCAGGGACAGGACACAGGGAATGGCCTCAAACTGAGAGTGGGGTTAAATAAGATCTTGGGCAGGAATTGTTCCCTGGGAGGGTGGGCAGGCCCTGGCACAGGGTGCCCAGAGAAGCTGTGGCTGTCCCTGGATCCCTGGCAGTGCCCAAGGCCAGGTTGGACATTGGGGCTTGGAGCAGCCTGGGACAGGGGAAGGTGTCCCTGCCCATGGAAGGGGGTGGAGTTGGATCGGCTTTAAGGTCCTTTCCAACCCAAACCATTCTGTGGTTTTATGAAGTACAAGATTTACTGCTTTAATTGGAATAACATACAGAAATAGCTGAGCCTGAACCAGAACTGAGTACAAAATCATCTCAAAACTAACCTTCTACTAAATTCGATCTCCAGCCTTGACTTGAGAAAATATTTTTGCCTAGATTTTTCTCAGGCAATTATTAAACTGAAAAAGTCAGTGAAAAACTAAAATTTACTTGAGCCTTAGAAAGCCTCATGGCCACAAATGGGCACCACAGGGCAAACCAACCTGCAGCTTTGCCTGACCTCAATCACCTCCATATTGGGATGTTCAGGAAAGCAAATAGTAGGATTTTTTAGTATTTATTGTGTCCAGTAGGACACAAAGTAAAGCATTCACAAAATGATTTAGGTTGGAAATGTCCTCCCAGCCCATCAAGTCCAAGCTGTCACCCATCCCCACCTTGTCCCCAGCCCAGAGCACTGAGTGCCACGTTCTGGCCTTGGACAGCTCCAGGAATGGGCACTCCAAACCTCCCTGGGCAGCCCTTTCCTATATTTAACAAACCTTTCCGTGAAGAAACTCTTGAAAGAATTGTTAGAGCCAACAAAATTGTGACTGAACTTTATGCTCAGACAAACCTGCACCATCTGGAATTCCTTTCCTTGCCAGGCAGGGTTGTAAGCTAGGGACTGTGGGGATTCTTATTTGGGTTTTAATCAAAAGATCTCTACCACAAGCCTTTCAGGAGCTTACATTCCCGTCCATAAAGACAGGAAATGTGCCTCCCACAATACCTGGGAATAAGGTTATTTATAAAACCCCCACAGACTATTTTTTGCTAAAAAAACCTACTAGATTTTAATACATGTTAAAAGTAAATATTCCTCTATACACACACTCTGAAAGGGAAGTGGAAGAACGTAAAAAAGAGGAAACTGTAAGGGCAGGTGCTGAATCCACTGCTGCAGAGCATTTCCCTTACACATGGCACTACCAGGTTATCCCAAATTATTTCCTGCCACTTGGGGAAAAACCCACAGCAACCTGATGGAGCTACATTGGGCTGTCCTAATTCCACATTCAGGCAGAACAGTTGTGAACCAGCACTTTCTAAGGAATGAACAAAAGACTGGCTTGTTTCTGACAGCATCCACAGGGGCTCTTACAAGTGTCCTCCAGAGTTTAAGGGTGGAAATAGCCGTAAGCTATTAGGCAGACCATTTTGTACTTCTCACTGTGCTTATTGTGCAAAAAAATATCTTTATAATCCCACTTTGGAAGTGAGTTCACTAGGGCAGCACAAATGGAACAGCAAACCCACCTCACAAACTGCTTTGGCTGCACCACAACCCATTCAAACCCGAATATTATAGGATGATAGATGTGGAGGTTTTCTCTGCTGGGCTCTCACCTTTCCATAGTGACTGCCTCTGTTCTCATCGAAAATTTCCTCCCGCAGGTTTGCTTTGCTTTTCTTTTTCTGTAAATTGAATGAGGCTATATAATCTCTGTTCATCTATTCAGCAGACTGCTGCCTTAAGTGACCATGACTCTATTATTATTTTTTCATCTCCCCCTTTGTTAATTCCCCATGAAACAGCTTTAAAGTCTCCAGAACTGACAGAAAGAAGGCTTCTATTATTTAATGAAAAGGGATCAAAGTCAAATCTACAAGAAGAATTGAAATATCAATGCAGAACATGAAATACGAAGTTTCCAATGTAGGAAAGCATGTTGCAATGAAATCACACAATTAAAATAATCGAAAATTGGGCAAGCTTCGGTCCATGTCCCTGCACTTCTGCTCATCCCATTCGCTTTTGTGGTTTTTCCCGGGTTCCGAGGTTTTTTTTTTTCCGACTTTTCATTTCTTTCAATTCTTCTCTGCTGTCTTTCTATGCACCTCTTCTCTGACTTCAGGATTTCAATTGGGACTCATTTGGGCAACCTTGGTGCCTTTGCACTGCCCCTCCTTTCATCTCAGGCCATTTGGTGCTAATCCCGCCATTTCAAGATTTCCTCAGTTTTTTCACTGGCGTGCTTTTTGGATAATATCTCCTCTGCAGAGCGCTTCATACACTTGGTTCTCTGATTTCCAGATTTCAGTTGGCAATAATTAGGAATGCTTCGGTCCATGTCCCTGCAATTCTGCTCATTCTATTTGCTTTTATAGTTTTCGACCGGGCTCCAAATTTTTCTGATCTTTTTTTGACATTTCTTTTATACCACTTTCTGTCCACTCTGTTTCTATGCATTTCTTCCCTGACTTCAGGATTGCAGTTGTGGTAAGACTGATGGAGACAGTGCTAAAAGCAATCCTGCCTCAGATATATTGCACCTGTGTTAATTACCAAAGAGTGAGAACAGCTGTGACATCACAGCTATGGTTGTGACAAAGGAGTGAGTTAGTTGGGAGTCAGTCAGTTGTAGTCTGCTGGTCAAGCTGTGAGGATGAATGGACAGGAAGATTTGCGAAGGACAGATAAGGTAAGCCACTGTACGAGGGAAAAACAGCGTTAGGTGGCCAACAGAGGGACAAAAAGGAGCGAGCCAGAACCACACAGTGAAGTGAGAAAGAGCCAGGGCTGTGTGGACATGCCCACAAGATTGCTACAGAGAAAAAGTAAGAGAGATTTCAACATAACATACTGCTAACACCGCAGGCCCTCTGAGGTTTTTGAAGAAGCATTTTGAGTGCAGGGCCCATCACGAATGAGACATTCATTTGCAGTTATTTTCGGAGAGCTTGGCACCTTTGCACGTCCCCTCCTTTCATCTCAGGCCATTTGGTGCTAATCGCTCCATTTCAGGATTTTCCCGATTTTTTCACTCGCGTGCTTTTTGGATCATATCTCCTCTGCAGAGCGCTTGATCCACTTTGTTCTCAAATTTCCAGATTTCATTCCCTTTCCCGAAAGGGAAGACTTTCCCTTTCGGGAAAGGGAATGAAATCTGCTGATTTCAATGAGCAATAATTGGGCAAGCTTCGGTCCATGTCCCTGCACTTCTGCTCATCCCATTCGCTTTTATGGTTTTTCCTGGATTCCAAATTGTTTTTTTTCCTTTTTTGACATTTCTTTCCTCTTGATTCATCTACACTCTGTTGCTATAAATTTCTTCCCTGACTTCAGGATTTCAGTTGTGGTAAGACTGATGGAGACAGTGCTAAAAGTAATCCTGCCTCAGATATATTGCAGCTGTGTTAATTACCAAAGAGTGAGAACAGCTGTGACATCACAGCTATGGCTGTGACAAAGGAGTGAGTTAGTTGGGAGTCAGTCAGTTGTAGTCTGCTGGTCAAGCTGTGAGGATGAATGGACAGGAAGATTTGCGAAGGACAGATAAGGTAAGCCACTGTACGAGGGTAAAACAGGGTTAGGTGGCCAACAGAGGGACAAAAAGGAGCGAGCCAGAACCACACAATGATGTGAGAAAGAGCCAGGGCTATGACGTGCCCACAGGATTGCCACATAGA